>WYDF02281040.1:0-17114 GCA_009867245.2 Adranes taylori | reverse complement strand
AATGGCTTAATAATGGAAGGTAAGGGTAAATATATATTTCTGGAATTAGTGGAAGCCGTCAGCAGTACCTTCTATTTCACTTAGCATCATTGCATCAGTTAATGAAAACTAGACTCTGCATCAGTGCACCACCTTCGACTTACTCAGCCTATTTGAAATAATTTATATGATTTGTTTGTGTATGATTGTATGCATACACTATTATATAAGATATTATTACATAAGATATTAATTTCATAATATCGTATCTAATAACGTATGCATACAGTCATACACAAACAATAACTGGTGCAGTAATCATAAATGAAATAGAGGGTACAGCTTACAGCAATGCCAGAAATACGTATTTACCTTACCATCCATTTTTTAAGCCAATTTGAACTTCATCCTGAACTTAATTTCATTGAACCAGTGGGGTATAAAATGAAAGAGACGTTGAAAAACAACCCACAACGGACATTACCTGAAAGTAGAACCAAATTAGAGCAAATTTGGAATGGATTTGCTCCTGAATCGTGCAGATCCTTAGTTTATTCCATGCCCAACGGAACTCGAGCAGCCATAAAATATAAGAGTGATATTACCCCATGTTAGAAATAAAAATGAGTGCTATGTCCCAATATTTAGTTGCCACATAATATAAACATTTTCGTAAATGGAATAGACATTTTTCTTGTTAGTTAGAGATGATACAATAAGTAGCTTCAATTGTCGTTAATTATGTAATTACACAGTATTAAATTTAAAAAAATTATCAGAAAAAGATAATAAACTGTCTGTTCCTTTGCGTTTTTAAATTCAATGATGCCACACACCAGTAGGTGGCGCGCTTAACGCATATTATACGCACGAATGTGCACGAAAGAGAGTTGAGTAATAGCTAGCAAGCGAACAAGCCTCGTCAAGTTTCATACATTAAATTGTTCTTTTTCAAAGTTATTAGCGAGTATTATTTACTTCGTTGATTGCGTCAATGTTTACAATTAATGCAAGTTAACAATTCTACACTGTCAAATACCTAAATTATATATGTATATTATTTTGTCCCGATATATAGTTATTAGAACTCGTAATGTATTTAATATAATGTATTTATTAATATAATCTATTTACTCAATTACATTTATGATGCCCTATATCAATACCTAAAGAACTCTTGAATACTATAACTTAATTTCCATTATTTTTAATTGAAATAAAATATCTAAATATTTTCTATTCCCCTGATCTGACCTCTGTGTCTAAATTCTTTTGCCATGGGTGCACATAGCTATGGAAAAATAACGGTATCATTCGACAGCATGCATTCAAGCGATGTCAATTACGATTTTAAATAAACTCTAAACGTTTTATTATATTTTATATAAAACAAAAGTTGATATAATTAGTTTTGACTGTCACCTTATTACTCGTCTGTTAAATTCATTTAACACAATAGTTGTTTAGGGTAACTAGTCAAAAACCAGAAGGCAAAAAGATCAAAAGAATTAGTAGGCCAGAGAGCTAAAACGCTAAAAGCGTAGTGAGAACACTGGAAGTAGTGGGAATACTGGAATAGCAGCGGAAACACTGAAAATGCAAGGGTTACCCGATAGGTGCACAAATGACAGAGTGACGCCATACGTTTTCGATACGTTTTAGAACGAGTTAAGCTAAGGTCTTGGCTGCTGGGTAGAATCAGCCCTATGCAACTACTATCAGATCACCAAAAAGATCAAAGGAGTAGAAATCAAAAAATGGACCACTATACGGCTAGGAAAAGCCAATAGAATCAAAGGCCGAAAACTAAAAGCCAAAAAGATCCAAAAGATAGAAATTAAAACATCCTCAGTGCCATAAAAAATATTCAGGTGGCTTGGGATGTTGTCAAACAAACGACGACCAACGGTGTATGGAAGAAATTCTGCGAAGAAATATTTCAAATTCTGCGAAGAAAATGTAATGATCACACATATTCATAAAAAATATATAGATACACTTAAGCAATTGTCATATTTATTTCAAAATTCGAGTGACATTATTATTCGGCTATCTACTGCATGTTGACTAGTGGTTGCCAAAGTAACCAATAGAGTTTTTATGATATTAAAGTATATCTTTTGAGTCATAAAGTTGGACCCGACATGTGTGGTATTATGTTAAAGACTATCAAAATGTACAGAGTGTTACTAAAATGTTTTTTGAAATTTTTTTATTGCTCAAAAGCGATTCAGTCTATAAAATTGTTCAAATTGACAGAATTGAGGGTCCTTCGTTTTACATGTGTTCCTCAGTTTCATTTATTCAACTTTTATAGGAACCTAGATATTTAAGATAGTACACGTTTTTTTCAAGGTGAAATTACTCCCAAGATTACGTGTCCGTTTTTTAAGCCGCTTATACAATAAAAGACCTTTCGATATAAGAAGTCTAAAAAATTCGGGAGTCGTTTTCGAGAAAACAAACCGCAAAGTTTGATAGACAAAAACAGCCTATATATATATATATATATATATATATATATATGTTAACTTGTTATTTTAGAAAAAATGTTTCAAATAAAATCCAAGGAGCTTTTGGTATCCTATAAAACAAAGTTTATTCAAAAATCCGATCTTTAGAGTTTGAGATATATAGAAAAGTTTTCGAGACTTTAAACGTGGCACCGTCGCGTTATATAAAAGATAGAGACATGGTACAGATTTCATTCGACGTGTAACATGAGGTACTATACATGTGCAAAATTGTAGCCTCCTAGTTTTAAAACAGGACTCTAAATTTAAAAAAAATGGCCCATTAGATTTATAAATAAATGAAAAAAGCACTAAACTTCATTCAAATCGAACCAATAGGTTAGGAGAAATTCTTGAACATACACACATCCGTACACACGTGCAGTTGTAAATTGTTCCTTATGACCCCCTCTTTTAATTAAGTATAAACACATTGCAGTAATATGAAACAAGAGACGTACTAAGGTGAAATAGAAAAAATTGTCAAAACATAAATCCCATATTTTTCATATACCTTTACACAATGTATATGGTATATGAAAGATAAAAATCCAAACGAAAGATTAAAAAACATGATTTCGAAGCTGAGAAGAGAATGTACTAAGGACATAAGAGAGCTAAAATGGAGGCAAACAATGATTTTATACGAAATCAAATAAAGATAAAAATAGTTACATCAAAATCAAATGGGGGGATATATTGACTGAAATTAATGGATATGTCTCAACATGGCCATTCATTATTTCAATTTTTTAGTCCAATTATTTTTCGGGGCTGCATATATAAAATGAATTGTAAATATTATATAGATATATAGGTGTAAAAAAATTCAAAACAATAACAATTATAAAAAATTAAAAAGCATTTGTTTTGACATGTGTTTTGAGAGTTTCAGAAAACTGATTGAGTCTAGTGTTTTCTTTTTCACATTTTTAAATGCCTTCTACGTCATACTGCCATAGTTTTGTTGTGTCGGTGGCCACACGGGCGGCGTTTCAGCGTAGCTCGCACTCGTGGACAGCGCCGGTACGCGAGTGAAAGCATTCGTAATAGCTTCTTTTAAGCGCTCACGAAAAGTTTTATATTCCAATTCGGGTGCTTTCTTGCCGAAATTAAAATCAGCCACTTCCACGGTAAAACTAAATTTAAAAATAAAAAATATTAACACAGGAACCACGTTTGTAAAATTTAATAAATTTAATTTGGTTAAAATTTATCAAACATCTTATTCTTATTGCTTTCCTTATTATCCTAATTGCTATTGTTATTAATAATACCCTAATAGCTTACCCTAATTACTATTATTGCCCTAATTGTTGAAATCGTTCAAGAAAAGTAGAATGAATCTAAGTCAAAATTTAACAATTTAGAATTTTGGCAAATTTAAGTTAGTTTCTTTGAGCCAGTTATTCGCAATTTAAATGAAATATAGACGGCCCTGCAAAATGTAAATTTGGCCGGCACAGAGGGGATTGTTTTGAGATTACAGTTGGACTCAGCATTTAAATGTTACATTTTTTATTTTATTAGGACAAAAAAAGTCACATCAAAGTAAGTCACATCTTGCTATTCAAAGTAAGCCTTATAGACAATACAAAATTAAACACAAAATTACGATAAACAAGAGCAATATAAATGCATGAAACTATAAATTGTGGTGCCATCCAAACACATAATGAGACCTCTAAGCGTCCTAGAATAAATAATAAGGTAGAATTATTAAATATACCAAGCCACGAACTTATAAAGAAATATCATAAATACCATTACAACAAAATAAACAAACAAATGCTAGCAACCAATCTAACAGTAATATAAATAATAACAGACAACACACCATTCAAATAGTCAGGAATTTAATCCAAAAACTAATCCTGCAAAGAAATCGCTGATTAGGATGGATACACAGTTGTTAGAAGGAAACCAAAAATCGGAACAGAACCAGTATAATGGGAATGATCAAAACGACAGAGGAAAATACAATGACAAATGATACACTATTAAAACGAGTCTGGTTTCACGTCAAAGGTTTCAAACTGAATCTAAAACCTGAGCAACTCAGTGAAATGTTTAGACGGAAGACAAGACTTCATATGTGAGAAAATAGGCACAACATACGCAAAGCCGATTTTTGCTTCGTTCAAAATCGGTGCTTCAATGTCAGAAACATACAACCTTCAAACCCCATACAATTAGGAGGAATCTCCAGATGTTTTCATCGAGAACTACAGGGAAAAAGACACATCTCAAGTGTAAGAAATCCAAATAGTACCTACAGCAAAAAGAAACCATCTAACAAAACATACAGTGATAGAAGTGATAATATCTTTACTCACAACTATAGGAAATCAAACAATAGTAATGAGACTCTGGATAATACCTTAGCGTTATTTGATATAAATATAGTGTGTAAAAAATAAAATAGACATACTTGAGTCATATTTGTGTGATCATGAATTTGACGTGGTCGTCCTTGCAGAGACATGGATAAAAGTTGATGAGACAGATGCATTTCATGTTCAGGGGTATAAAGTAGCATCTAACTTTAGTAGGAAAATGAAAAAAGGGGTTATAATTTAAACAAAAGAACCCATTACTTCATAAACATACACATCTTGAATGATATAAACTACTTTTCTATTGAAGTAAGCCAATAGATACTAAGAAAAAAAGTCTTTTCAACAAAAAATCTAGAAAACTATAGATGCCTTGTCAAAGATATCGATTTTCTTACAATTCTAAATACTAGCAACGTGAATAACATGGTTTGCACATTAATAAGTATACTACAAGATTGCAGTGAACTTGCATTTCCACTAGTAAAGGCTTGCTACCTGCAAAAAAATCTCCAGAATTGTTAGATATGGAAAAAACATTAAAACTTATGACTAGATGATTACAAGACAGGTTTGGCACAGAAGAAAGAGTTGTAATGTTAAACAGATTTAGGACAACATATATAGAGGAGCAGGCCACAAACAAAAATATCATAACTTAAAACAAATAGAGATCTCAAATAATAAAAACAAAACAATGTGACACCTCATAAATACAAAAACATCTAAGACAAACAGAATATCAAAAGAAATCAAACTATCGTGTGAGGAATTCAACACATTTTTCATGCAAAATGGAGATAAACTGGTTACATCTAACTTACACCATTTATACAACACAGATACAGTAACCATAAAGAAGACAAATGGGACTACTCTTTTCATATGGCTCACATGTGATAACGAAATCACATTAATAATTAACAGCCTAAAAATAAGATATTTGAAGATATCTACAAATTGAAGTATTCAACCAAATTGCTAAAAATTGGTGCAGACAGCATCATACCACACCTAAAAAAAAATTTATACTTGTATAGAAACCGGCACCTTTCTATATCCAAAGTAGCAAAAGTAAGTTCAATCCACAAAAAGGGACAATCTGATAATTGTAATAACTACAGGCCCATATCACTCTTACAAGTACTCAAAAATACTGAAAAAATAACGCTTAATAGAATTTGAAAATTCTTTCACAAACACAATCATCTAACACTTAAAATTTGAGTTCAGAAACAAATGTAGTTCTCAGGACGCAATTCAGTCCCTTTTGACCTACGTCCACCAAGCAATGCAGAAGCATGAAAAATGCACATCAAGCTTCTGCGACCTTACTAAAGCTTTTGATACGAGATCGCATGAAATAACGTCTAAGGAAACTTGAACACTACGGTGTCAGAGGAACACCATTGCAACTTTTCAAATCTTATCTACACAACAGAAAGCAGGCAGTCTCACTAAACGGAGTTATGAGTTATGAACAATGTGTCACCAGAGAAATTCCACAAGGCTCAATACTCGGGCCAGTACTTTTCATCATATACATAAATGATTTCCCGGATCACGTCCCGTCACATCTCGTCATGTTTGCTGACGCCACGACCCTAACCCCAACCGCTAAAACCGCAGAAGAACTTACATCAGCTCATTCTTACATAAGTCAAATGTTGGAAGTATTAAATGCACATCTTCAATATATCATGAGCAGACGGGAAAAATCAGAGTCATCAACAAAATTTCTAGAAGTTCATGTAGACAGTCAACTAACATGGAAAACACAATGCGAAGCATTGGCGGACAAGCTCTCAAAAAGTGTATATGATATAAAAAGAATCACAATCTTGCCGGTGAAGAAGCGGGCTTAACAGCATATCATTCGCTGTTTGTGACCAAAATCCCATGAAATTGAAGTTTGGGGACAGTATGCTCACCTGGAGCCGCTAAAATTCCAGCAAAAAAAGCAGTGACATATATCAGTGGTATATCAAACAGGATATCATGCAGGTCATATTTTAAGAAACTTAGAATACTACCGATCGTAAATATATATATATATATGTATTGAAGGTAACAACAGCCATCCACAAGCAAGCGCTACTTCAATTAAAATACGAAGATAGACAATTATGATACACGGCTAAAAGCACTGACTGCTCTGTCTACCACAAATAAGCATAAAATCCGGTGAATATCTGCACAAAGGATTCCATTGGTATAATCACTGTCCAGCCAAATGGAAGCCCTGAATAGTGCAACATTCTACAACCGATTAAAAAACCGGTTGTATCATGGAAAATACTTTCTACAACTTAAACGAAATAAAATTCCCAGATAACATGGGAAAAAATCAAATTTAATTAACTGAATTTGTTTATTTTATTTTATTTCATTATTGCATTTTATTATATTGGAAAATAAGTATTATTATCTGTAATAGGTTAAAACATATTAATTATCTGATTGGCATTGACTGAGAACAATTTTTGTATAAGATAAGATAAAATAATTTATTGTGCTTAAAATATCATAATACATGATAATACACTCGTCAAAAAAGTTAATTAAAATAAAGATAAATAAGATTCATATGCTAGTGAAAAACATATTTAATGCTTTTGAGAGCGGGCAATACACACAAGAGGTGTTTTATGATCTTGCAAAGGCACAATAGATGTCTACAGTAATACAGGGATATTAAACATTGAGCAATTGAGAAACTTCGAAACAATAAAGGTGATTCATAAGACGAAGATGGCAATAATGGACATGGAACAGGAAATGGTGACCAAAATCAATGTGCATCAACATGACACAAGAAAAAAAGAACACTATCTAACACGAAGACCGACAAATAGAACTGGGGAAAAATGATATTCACGCAAGGACTGAATTTATATAACCAGCTATCAGACATGTTAAAGAACATCAGACATCGAAGAATTCAAGATTGAACTAAAAAGGCACATAATCAGGAACAGATAACGCATAAAATACTAACAACTTGTTAAAGTACCTGCATATATTTGCACATTTTTTTCTTTTATCATGAACTATATAAAAATAATTTCTACGCTTGAAATAACCGTAAAGGTTTTTGAAGTTTGTATAATGAATTTAAAAAAAAATAAAAAAATTTGATTGTGTACCGCACGAAATCATGCTTCAAAAATTTAGACTATTTTACTTTCATGAAAAGTTAATTAAAATGATCAAAGCGTATCTAACTAATAGACTGCAAACAGTTGATATAAACCAGGAAAAGTCTAACTAGATAGAAATATAAATTGAAGTCCCACAGGGTTCCATATTATAACCAGTTTTATACTTATATATAAACGTCTAACTTTGTCCGTCCGTCTGTCTGTCGTATTTGTGTCTAGAACGCTTTTGATACATATTATATCAGTGCGAGTGAGATAGTTAGTACTTTTGTAGTACGTACGAATGCTGCATTAAAAGAATTTTTTTTTTATTATGTTAGATTATATAACTTAATTTTCTACTTTACTCTGTGTGAATTACGAAAAACACTGGTAGGGGTCAAATAACCCAACTCATTTGGGTAAATAAAATATGACCTGATAATGGATAGTCTTTTTACGACGGGTTATCATCTAGTTTCTTATATTTATATATGACACCTTTAAATTAAACGTTTTAAAAAAATTCTACACTTAAAATTCGACAAACTGGTTTCAGTACAACGGGCTATGTTTAAACCCATCTAAAACCAAAGAGATGATTTTCTCTTTAAAACAAAACAAACTTCTGAATCTACAGAATCGGTGATATTTTTGAGTTTATTGATAGACAATAAGTTGGTGTGGAACATTCACTGTGAAAATCTCGCAGTAAAACTTATCAGGAATATCTTTGCAGAAATACGTAAACTAGTGGGATCGGTAACTAAACCAATATTAAAATGATTATATATTATATACTATTACCCACTAAGTCGCAGTCATCTCAAATACGCAATTATCATATGGGAAAGATCAAGTCATTGCCAAAGACTTTTTCGACTACAAAGGCGTGCAATTAGGATTGTCGCAGGAATACCTTATAGAGCAAATTGCAGAGCGGCTTATGAACACTTCGGGATTCTGACACTTCCACTTCTGTATATCTGTGAGGCATTGGTTTATAACCTTAGCCATAAAGATTTATTAACTACAATCATAAACCATGAATACTCTAGTTAGCCTTGTTAGCCTTAAATAGACTAGTTAGCCTTCTTCATGAGGGGTTTGTAAAGAAAGATATTACAGATATGACACTTAGTGATCTGTCAAAGGGTTTCGATTGTGTGTGTGTGTGTGTCACACTTAAGATTGGTTAACAAGTTAAAAGCATATAATTTTGAGTGATCAGAGTTTAAATTTGATCAAATCTTTCTTAACAAGAAGATGTGCTTAAAATCAATGGGTTTAAAATCAAAGATAAGGGAGATAGAGTTTGGCGTGCCACAGGGTTCCGTGCTGGGACCTATAGTATTTCTTCTCTTTGTAAATGATTGAGCTTTGCGGACCCCAGTGCAGAATGTTTGCAGTATATAGATGATACAACAATTGTTAACCATGCCACTAACAGGAATTACGTGGAAAAAAGAATGTATGATGAGCAGCCAAGAGCTGCTTTACGGTTCTGCGCCAATTGTCTGACTCTAAATATCGAAACTCTAAACGGACGTGTTTAGAGGTTCATGGTTAAAAAACAAAATGTCTTTAAAAAAAGTATATTCGTAATTCCTACATATTCAGTTTATTAAAATTAATGGGCATATGCCTTGCTAGCCAATTGAAGTGGTACTCTCATATTGACCGTCGAACAAACACACTATCTAGGACAATTTTTGCTATAAGTAATCTAAAACAAATTGCTGACATTTTCGCCTTGAAACCAGCGTTATTCTCTCTCTCTCTCTGTCAGTCGCACATGAAGTATGCAATAATCATTTGTGGGGCACTGCACCTGTAGCAAGCATATTTTTGCACTTCAAAGAAGTGTGATAAGAATTGTCTCAGGTCTCAAATACAGAGATGACTGCAGAAATGAATTTAAAGAACTTGAAATATTAACCTTCCCATGTTGCTACATCTTGGGAGTGTATGATATATGTAAAAGAACATGATAGTTCCTATAGTTATCTGAATCATGAATTTGGAAAGATATACAATTGCTAGTAATTATAAGCTGTAAAATTAATAACATGTTACAAGTTTCATTGAAAAAGAATTCAAAAATATCGTAAAGAGCTATTTACTAAAAAATGTTTTCTACTCTATTGAATAATGTATTAATAGGCGCTTCTTAAATGTTCTTTAATCTATGTATTTTATATAATCTTGATATATGTAATTTGATAGATTGATTGACTTGTGTAAAATGTATTACATATTGCTGTTTGTAGTGTGTATTACTTTTGTGTCACTAATAAAATTCTTATTCTTATGGATATAGAGTTCTGGAACCACTGTTGTGTTACGTCAATACAGGTTATACTATAATTTCCTATTATTTACATGTAAATTATATATTATACTTCTTATGCAAATAAAATATAAACTGGTGTTGAACAATCATAGGCACAATTGTGATTATCAACAATAATTGTGATTGTATGAATATTTTAAAAATATAAAGATATTTACCGTGTCCTATTTTGAAAATAATATGCAACGCCAAAAACAATAAGAACTACAGCAATTAAACTTGAAACCACTGGTATGGCAATTACACTTAGTTGCGGTTGCCTATTCACTAAAAAAGAAAAAAATATCTTAATTAAGGATAATTTTAAATATTGTTTCATAAATAACTTTACTTTTAATGTACAACAAAAAAAAACTCAACGTAATAACGCAGATTACAATAAGTGTAATATTTTATCAGTGAAATAGATCTTTAAAAGCTACTTTAAAGTAAAACTTAAATAAAATTAAAAAAGAAATTCATATGAAAGAAAATAAGTTAAATTAATAAAATAATTTAATTTTTAACATAGTTCCAACGAATGTCAACAGAGTTTACTAGTTCGAGGTTTGCAAAATAATCGTTTACTACCTGAATCATTCCTTCGTTCGACTCAAATTTACGTTCTACTTTTACGGCAAGAAATATTGGAAAAATTTGCCCGGAAAATTGGAAAAGTGGGGAAAAACTTAAATCCGTTGGTAAGCACAATAACTTGAACAAGGCTGGATCGATTAGGCAATTTTTTTTAGAAATGTTGGAAATTGGCTAATTTCTCTTTTAGTGTTCCCAACCATGAGATTAAAGGGTTCTTACGGAGAGAAAAATTGGAAAAGGTTCGCGGAAAATTGGAAAATTCGGGAAAAACTGTTTAGTAAGGGCATCTCTTGAGAACGGCTGGATCGATTTGGCTAATTTCTTTTTAAGCATGTTTCTAACCGTACAAGAAAGGGTTTTACGAAAAGAAAAATGGGAAAAGTTGCCCGGAAAATTGGAAAATTACACGTAGAATAATTTATATAATAGAAATGAAATCCTGTTTGTTGGTAAGTGCATAACTTGAGAAAGGCTGGATCGATTTGGCTAATTTCTTTTTAAAATATTTATAACCATCCGGAAAAGGTTCTTAAGGAGAGCAAAATTGTAAAAGTTACCCAGAAAATTGGAAAATTCGGGAAAAACTGGTTGCTAAGCGCATCACTTGGGAACGCCTTGATCGATTTGGCTTATTTCTTTTCATAAATGAAATAAGCCAAATCGAATGCCGTATTGCTGTTGTTCCTAACCGTCCGAATAATGTTTTTACGAAGTGAAAAATTAGGACATGTCCATCAGGGCATGTCGCTGGCCGTGGCAACTAGACTATACCGCTGACCGCGGCAAAACCGAGGCTATTAGACCACATCGCTGACCGCCGCAAAGCCACAGCAATTTCATGTGGGCGCGCCATTGCGGACAATGGGGATGCCGGCGCCGTAGTCAAAGATTGTTGCCATATTGCTGTTGTTCGACCAGGTGGGGGAAAAACAACGTTTGCCGGGTGCGCTAGTCAAATAATAAACAAATTGATAAATCTGATAAAATGTATAAATTGGATAATTTAAACAAGAGGTTTTAACAACGGGGTATTTTTCATGAAAGCTTTTAATTGATGAAGCCATGCTCAGATATTATAGACATAATTCCTCCAAACAATTTAACTGGGGAAAACATGTGCGGTTTGGACTACAAGAATTGGAGGCTTTGTAGTTCTACTGTGTACTGATACAAATTCAGTACGTGTTGTGGAGCAAATGAAAATATAACTCAGTAGAGTAGGATCTTGAGTTGTTTTGAGGTTAATCGAAGCAGTAACACATCACAAGATCATATTGTTTAATTTAACAATTATTTAATAGTCTGATCAAACAAACATGAAAAACTTGATTATGGTTCCTTTAACTACAAGTATGATGAGGAGAATTTATTACTCCCAGTAATGTGGAAAGATAATAGCATCGTAACATTGATTAATTTTGATAGTATACTTCCTCTATCAAAAATAAAATGTTGGTCTAAAAACAAAACAAAAAATTGAGATCCATTATAATGTTACGAATGGGAGGCGTTGATTTGCTTGGCCCGAGTGTTAACAATTACCGCATATCTGTTCATGATAAGAAGTGGTGGTGGCCTTTATAAACATATATCCTGAATATTGCTGTTGTAAACATAAAGAGATTACATTTATTGGCAGAAGAAAAACTTGCCTTATTAGATTTCATAAGAAGCAGCTCTAGACATTATATGAAAGTTTATGAAAAATCAGAACATTCACATGATTCAAACACGGACCTAAGGAGCATTATAAGTGATGCAGGGAATCATTTTCCGAGGAAATTTGAAAAACATTTGTGATGTCGTCAATGTCATTTGAGAGCAAGGTGGATTTAAATAAAATGTAATGTAACACTATGCTTGGAACGGGGTTGTTTTATAATATTTTTATTATAACAAGTAGCTTAGTTCGCAAAATAAAAATGCATTTAATAATACGGTTTGTAAAAATGAAATAATTGTCATGGGAACAAATGGGTTAAAACAAGCATGGCAAGTAACGAAACTTTAACCACCTCAATAATTATCAGACAAGGCATTGATCAATTTTCTCCCATTTTCCAGTACTGGTGAAAACCATGTCCCAACTTATTTCCATACCCATTCCCTACATCTTCCTTTCTTTCGACAGCAACAACTGCACTCCACTGTTCCATAAGCATAATGCAATATGACTGATTTCATTATGCATTGTCATTATACTCAGAAATGAAAAAGATAATTAAGAAGAAGATTTAATAACTCAATTTGTTGTTTAAATGAAATTGAATGCAAATAGATAAAGTTGAGGAAAGTAGCCCATATTTACCTTTATATAATGTTACTGTAATCGGATACACAATTTTGCTAATATGATTTGAAACAATAGCAATAACTGTATGCGTTTCGGACTCGTCAAATAAAAACAATCGTTGAATTGTAAAATCACAGATATCAATAACATCTACCGTTGAACAGTTTTCATCTTCTGAGGCATTATAAACACCTTCATGGAATTTGATACAATAAGAAAATGTTCCAGTACCATTGCATGAAAATGAAAGTTGCAGCATATCGCTACGTTGTATCCAATTACTGCCTTTTATTGATATATTACTAATTGGCTCTGAAATGTCAATTACATAATAAATTTTAGAATAGATATATTTAAAGTCTTATGCCGGTCCCACACGATGTGTGTATTGGTCAACATTCGTCATTCGATCTCATTCCCATAGCGTGTGGGAGTCAACTTCGACCAACATTCGTTATCCGTAATGTTCCCGTCAATTGTCGGTCAACTAGCACAAATCAAAGAAAGGCATAGATGGGTACGTTTACAAAATACGCACATGTTTGGGACCGGCATTAACTGTATAAAGTGGTACGACTTAAAAATAGCGCCACATATGTAAATTCTACAATATATAATATTCTTGCATAAAACTCTAGATGTATTTTATCCAACCGGACTAATCTTTCAAATCCGACCCATTATAAATTATACTGTAGGTGAATAAGAAATGTAATATATTTGTGGCGACAAGCGTTTTATATTTTGCGCTTGCGTCTATTAAACGGTTTTTTTTTTCATAATATATAATAAATTTTATAGCTTTATAATTCAATCATGAAAGTTTATTTTACAATTCAATTATGAAAGAAACAGCTCCAATAAAAATATCACTTTTCTCCAAATTTGTCCAGTTAAGTAAAATTTCTAAGGCAATTCTTGCTGTTAAAAATTCTGTACTAAACCTTATGTAGCATACTCAACATACACAATAAATATTTTTTGTATTAAAAATGAGACAAATATGACATAAATCGGTACTAACACAAACTTGATCGGTACTAACACAAACTTTATTTAAGCAGAGACAGGCGTGAGTAGAGGAAAACAGATGGTTCTATGACACGAACCTGCACATTTTAGCGAACATCTCACGACATATCTCTACCATGCATTTGGTTGCGAGCGCGGGCATCCCGCGACATATCTCTACCATGTTATTGGATATATCTATACTATGGGTTGCACACTAAAGCAAATGCTCGCCAACGAATACTGTGTGCTGTTGGTTACCTAAAATTGGCAGATTCCTGCATTTTTACAGATTTCTGATGTATATTGTAAATTCAGCGCTAGATGGCGCTATGTAGTTTTCGGTAGTAATATAGTGGTGCGTAAGACCCCGGCGCATGAACCATATTCTTATAGCGTAATAGTGTATTACAGATAAAAATTATATACTTTTGAATGTTTCGGACTATTGAGGTTGTATTCATCATTCCTCTTACCTTGTTTTTGATAGAATATTGGCGAATGTTTCGGGGTCGATTTGTGAGTACTTTTTACTCAATTTGTTAAGTTCACAAGCCGCCTAGACGCCACCTCCAGCGATGACGTAGTTTAACATATATGGAAAACCAATATGGCGGTTGAAATAAGTGAATGCTACATAGAGTAGGTGGTATACAGAAAATTCTGAGTATCCCTACACCAAACCAGTGTTTTGAAGTGCGGTTAGGTGGCTACATATACATATATATATATATATTTACATATATACATATATATATATATATATATATACATACATATATGCGCAACACGTCTGACCCAAGTGACATGATCGAGTTATTGTATCTATATAACTACTCATCCGAATTTAGTCAAAGAAAAATTTATTTAAAATAAGACAAAGACATAAAAGCTAGATGTAATTAAGTCCTCATTTGCTTGAAAGCCAGATCATTTATAGTTGCTTTAACTAGAGTAATTGTATCTATATAACTACTCGTCCCATTTTAGTCAAATAAAGATTTATTTACAATAGGGTAAAGAAATAAATGAATACAATTTTATTATATGATATATATATATATATATATATATATATATATATGACGTTTGACAATAGGTTTTACAATAGTGTAAAAATGTACAACTGCTTTGATGCAGATTTTTGCAATAAATGCTTGTTTGAAATATGAGTAACCAGCAGTTTAAATATGACGGCGGTTGGAAAGTCTAAAAATCTACATGTAGGTAAAGCAGAGTTCCGAATCATTGTTTGTCTATAGTGCTGTACATTCTACGAGAGATGGCGGTTGTTTTGAAGGGAACATGATTATAATAGTAATGGATGTAATGAAATGATCATCTTTACTATAAGTACGCGGTGTGGCTGAGGATTTGAACTAGATTCTAGTAGAGTGACTTAATAGAAGTCACCACATGCACCCAACTAGTTTCCCCTCGCTCTGCAACATGTCTGTCCCAAGTGACGTGATCGATTTAAAGATAAATAATGTCTTAACTATATGCAATTAAGTCCTTATTTAACTAAACGCAGATGATCTAAAAGTAATTTCACCAAATTAAATGTATCATCTGCACCGGAGACGGCTTCTAAATGTATCAGTATGACTACTCATCCGATATTAGGCAAATCAATTTATTTCAAATATAGGGCAAAAAATAAAAAACAACCAACAATAGTAAGATAATTAACTCCCGATTTGACTAAGTCCAGATGATTTAAAAGTGATTTAACCAGATTAACTGTATTAATATGACTACTCATCCGATTTTTAGTCAAATGAACAATAGGTAAACTAATAAATATTTATTTTACATCCCATACAATACAATCGAATATTTACAATATTGTACAGCCTGGCTAAAACTTTTGCTAACTTCAGTTGTGGCTCGCTGAGAGAGAACTTAGTATGACTTAAAATTATTACCCGTTTACGAGTTAAAAACGAGTTATACGTTATTAATTGACATTATTAATTGACATGTGTCAATAACTTTGTTATATTAGCACCAATAAACATATTATTATATATTTTTTCCACTTTGTAGCGTGCACCTCCAAAGAATCGCAACTTCAGCACCTTTAAAAAGATGACGTCATACACGAGACTCTTCTTTGGGCAGATGTCACGTAATGACTCTCTAAACAATAGAGTAAGTCCTTACGTCATAGTCCCGTCGTGTGACCAAAGTAAACTCAAAGTGCCCAGGATTACGGCCTTTTGCATCTGACTTGCTAATTCTTCAGCTTTGGTCTCGCAAGTCGGTATGATCTTAATATAGTTTATTAGGGAGGACCTGACGCCTCCCATGACTCCAATGAGGACTACCAATTTGATAGAATGGCGTGGATATCGAATCCTTAGATCGCATAGCAAATCCAGATTTTTAGCCACTTTTTCTTGTTCCTTAATTCCAATATTTTGCAAATGGAAAACCGTAGCTCCAAAATATTTTAACGGCGGCATTTTCAACTACGGTCTCAATCATCAGTTGGGTGCAACCGGGTCTTTGTCTATCCCGTAAGAATGTCGCACATGAAAATATAGCACTTTTAAGGCGGAATTATGGCGCTGGATGTGTTTTGTTCTAGCATACATCGAGCATGCAAAAAAAATATGAAGTAGAGTCTCTGGTCGAGACATGCATGCTCGACCTTTTTGGCAGCCTCGATGTCGAACTCCATCACGTTCATTGCTTCACCACAATTAGCCCGCATATCTGTTGAGAACGCTAGTCCAAAGGATTCGGACGCTTTTCTTGCACCCTTATATAGAAATTACCCCACAGCCGCTAATTCATGCTCTTGCACAACTTTCATAAGAGGGTCATCTAGGTTGTTGATAATCCTGTTAGCCATTCCAATTACCATACGGCCATGCATTGACTCAATACTCAGAAGACCTCGGCCAC
>WYDF02281029.1:0-17116 GCA_009867245.2 Adranes taylori | reverse complement strand
CCCCTCTCTAAAAAATCGAGTCTACTGTTTTCATTGTTATTCATGGCCTATGGAGGGGCACTTGTGGTAGGCAAGTGTCCTCCCCCCTAGACAAACACCCTAACTACGTCAATGCTATAAATACATATGCTCCTGCCTGAAAACTTTATATATTTATTTTCTCTAGTCGGCCTGATTTTTCAAATCAACCTGGCCCATTATAATATTATGCTATATAAAGGTAAATGAATAGGTATTGCAATAAAACATTTATTTCGAGGCGACAAGCTATTTTTACTTTTATGCCTAAACGTGACTTTTTTTGTCTTTATAATAAACGGAATTGCTTTACTCGCACTTGTTAAATGACTGACATATTTATTTCAACTTAATGATAATGCAGAAGTAGTCAGGACGTCATCTCTCCATTAAAAAAAGGAAAGATAAAAGTATTAGCGAACTAGGTATGATATGTTATTTTGTTATAAAAGGTCTTCTGAAAGTTAGTTAGTTAGTTAGTTATGAAAGTTAATAGTGAGGGAACCGGCCAGCCTGTACGTGAATCGGAGATGTTATATTGCGCCGTTGAGTGTAAATGAGAGGTTGGTAGAGAGGTTGTCTCCAATACCTTCCCCGACGCCGGTCTCATCCTGGTTGTATCGAAGACACGGTTAGTGAGTCAGGGGAGTGAGGGGAGAAAATATACAAATAAGAGAATAAGATATACGCGGAAATAAGTGATGTGAATATCGATTCTGCTGAGAAGTAATGGCGTTTGGGAGCTGATTAACTTGATTGGCTTTAATTTTAATTTAAATAAAATAAGCGACTTGGCGTTTTACTTGAACAAACCGTTCTTAATACTGTAACTATGCTTGCTGTTAAAACTCTTGTTTAATCATTCAAAAAGAATTATGCTGATTGAAACGTGCGAAGTCAACTCACTTGAAGACAGCCAGAACAAAGCTCTTAATGTGTCTGGCGCGAGTGGAGCTATGGAAGCTTTTTATCTCGAACTCTTCGTGTACATGAACCGTACATAATGTACAAGTGCATCTTGGAGTACATAATATACTCATACACAGTTTAAAAGTCATAACGGTTTTTGAAGTAAACAAGAAAATCCGTTACGCCATTAAGTACGTTCCTTGGAACAAGGAAGCTTTTAAGATTTTCGGTTAGAAGATAATGACCGCAAAGTTCAGTGAGCCCATTAGCAATTATCCGTTGCAGCTAAGAAGCCATAAAAAGAAATCGTTATGAAAATAAAAAGAATTTCTCTTCTTGGGCACTAATGCCTTTTCTTTTCGATCAAAACAGCGAGAAAAAGGACCACCGGAGTGCAAGTATTGCATGTACTGCACCAGTTGTTTCTGCTAGATAGCTATGTATAAGGTAGCCCCATTCCGTGTTCGGCCGCAAAAAAAAACTCTCTGGTTATACATCGTATACATTTTCTCGTTTAATTATTATATTATGAATTAATCAGTTGATGAATATTTATTTAATTTTTATCCTTTTTCGCTTTTCTATTTTATCAAGCCTTTTTCTGTGTTGGAGGCGATAACAAATTGCTATTGTATATCAACAACCAACACCTCATATAGTTTAAACAGAGAGTCCATAAACAGTGGACCATGAAGAGTCGAAGAAAAGATAAAAGGACGAAAATAATAAGGGCGCTCATCATCACGGTGAGTAGATCAACTTTAAGAGTAAATGAGTAAAAGCCCAACAGAATCCATAAATCATGCGGAGGATATAGAATCTGGGAATCTGTATATCGAACGGTTCTAAGGGTATAAAGACGACAAATGAACAAATTTTTCAGTACTACATCCATGAAGATAACTATTTGTGTCCGTATGTACCTTACAAGTAAATTGCACATAAATTAGCTTTAATTTTACAATATCCTTTAAACAATATAGTAATACTAGAATTAAATTAATAAATCGTATACTAAAAAATGCTGACAGACATTCCACTACCTATTAGTTGCTTTACCACCAAAGGATTATCAAGAAAAACGCAACGTATTTAATGTAAACATGCCGCGTACGATTGAAAAACAACTACAAATAATCCACATTAAAACGCTCCGTTAGACTATATAACTCCCAGTGCAGAAAGCATATACATATGTGCATATACATATAATCGCTAGCTCCTCAAGCATTTGAAGAAAACGTTAGAATTTAACTAATAAATTAGTACAAATTATTTACAATGAGTATTTGAAAACTAGTCCATAAATAAGCTAAGGATTTGAGGTTTAACGTCAGAATGATGATTTATAGAAATCCATGTGATTGTCCATGAAGAATGATCGGCATGCCTTTCCAATGAACTTATATCTTCTATGTCTGAAGATGACCAAAAAGGGTTGAAACTATAATAAAAATTTAACCACTGGACTATAAATGCTAAATCACAAAGTAAATATTTTACCAAACCATTCAACATATACATGTTAAATATTACGCCACATTATATACAGATCCTCCACGTAATTTATATTGCTGACATCTACGTTGTTTCCCTTTTTCCTGTACTCAATTTGGTCATACTCATATTCAATACTCAGTTCATACTCAATTTGACCAAATTGTACTCAAAGTATAACCATACTCAATTTGGTCAAAGTATGACCGAACTCAATTTGGTCATACTTAATATCAAGAATTATACATGGCGCCATAACTATACAATTTAAGAAATTTAGTATATAGCCAATTGTTGTTTTCCAGTGATTTAAAAATTGGAATACTTTTACCATATTTTTAACCACATTAACGATATTTTTGAATTATTTTGATCTACGTGACCAGACGTACCTTCTTTTGGAAGCACTAGATTTTTGACGTACCACGACATTTGTTGGTTGGATTTTAAATATTTCACTGGCATATTTCTTTAAATTTCACATAAAAACAAAGGTGTTTGACCAAGAATTTGTCTATGTAGAATCCACAAATTTGTAACAGACAAATCTAGAAAACAGACGCAAATAGCGTTTATATTTGTGTCATATTTCCTGTCCAAAAACGGGCGATGATCTACGCTACCCATAAAGATATGCTATTAGTGCGGAATGTTCTTTTTGTAGTTTAAATTCATGGGTCCTGATTCCGAGCGTGACGTTCTATAAATATCGTCATTATCGGCGTGCCTACTTGTTATTCAAGAAAAAGCACGGAGGTTTTGTAGCGGCAAGTAAAGTTGTCACTAGTGTACTCAAAATTCAAACAGAGAATTCCCTCGACATGCAACAGAGCACGAACTTTGTCTACGTGCGTTTGCTTAATAGTGGATAGCATAACTTATTGGAAGTTATCTGTAAATCTTTAGTTCTTAGTTCGATTCTTAACAATTAGTTCAATTGTTAAGAATCGTTAGTTCAATTCTTAACACGTTGGCTGCCCAATAAGAGGGAAAAAGGCATTCGTCGTATGACCCGTCTGCGCCATATCGTCTTCCACCACTTCCACCAACTACTAAATCTATAAAATAAAAATTAATTGCTGTTTGTGTTGGTAAGCGCATAAGCAATTTGGTTAAATTCTTTTACAAATACTTCTAACCATCCGGATAAGGTTCATACGGAGAGAAAACCTGGAAAAGTTGCCCGGAAAATTGTAAAATTAGGGAAAAACTGCTTGGTAAATGCATCACTTGGGAACGACTGGATCTATTTGGCTTGTTAAAAATGTTTCTAACCGTCTTAATAAGATTCTTGCGGAAAGAAAAACTTGGAAAAGTTCACGCAAAATTGGAAAATTCTGGAAGAACAGAAATCCGTTGGTAATTGGAAAATTATGGAAAAACTGAACCGTTGGTAAGCGCAATAACTTGAGGACAGCTGGATTGATTTGGCTAATTTCTATTTAAAAATGTACCTATCACTCCGGGTAGGGCTCTTACGGAAAGAAAAATTGGGAAAGTCGCCCGAAAAATTGAAATTAAATTTGGAATAATTTATATAATAAAAATGAAATCCTGTTTGTTGGTAAGCGCATAACCTGAGAACGGCTTGATCCATTTGGCTAATTTCTTTTTCAAATGTTCCTAATCATGAGAGTAAGGTTCTTACGGAAAGAAAAATTGGAAAAGTTTCCGGCAAAATTGGGAAATTAGGGACAAACTTGTTGCTAAGCGCATCACTTGGGGACGGCTAGATCGATTTGGCTAATTTCTTGTGAAAAATGTTTCTAATCGTCCTAATAAAGTTTTTCCGGCAAGAAAAATTGGAAAGTGGTCCGGAAAATTGGAAAATTCGGGAAAAACTGAAATCCGTTGGTAAGCGCAATAACTTGAGGACGCTAAATCGATTTGGCTAATTTCTTTTTAGAGATGTACCAAACACTCCGGGCAAGGTCCATAGGTAAAGAAAAATTGGAAAAGTTGCCCGATAAATTGTAAAATTAAAACTGGGGTCGAAGATGTATAAAACAAAAATTAAAATCACCGTATCTGAGAAACCAATTAGCGTAGGAAGTTGCAAAGTGATCTTAGGAAGTTGACAAGAATATTCTTCGTTAAAATCGCAATTTGGCAAAAATATTCATACCAACAGCAGAGCACATCAACATCACCGTTCAACGGATCGCTATGAAAACTGTTATACATGGCCGCGGCAATGCGCTGCCCGCGCCGTAGATGCGCCTCAGGTTGCGGTAATGCAAATAACAGGGCAGTCCGCGCCGTAGGTGCGGCAATGCGAATAGCATAGCTGTCCGTGCCATAGAGCAGGCCAATGCGGACAGAAGAGCAGAGCTGTCGTTGATACGTTCATATGATATACGTTGATATTTACAAATATCTCAAGAGAACCTGCGACGCGACTTGCTAGAGACGTATATATGTTCAATATTTAAAGGATCAAATAAATTGGTAGAGGAGTAATGTTCCAGTTAAGGCTCCCTATTTGCTTCTTGACGTACGGGTTTAAGTGCCTCTTAAAAAAAATGTGCCCCATACATTTAACTCCTGGGAAATTGCTAACCGTCAATGGAACTATTTTGATAACTTGGAGCAGCCATATATCATTAAAAAAAATGTCTGAAACGGAATTAAGGCTTCAAGGTATATTTTTGTTTCAGCAGTTTAATAATTAGCCAACCAGTCCACATTTTCTTCAATTAATCGATAGCCTCTAAAATCATTTAGAACGAAGTGACCATCTAGAACTTGCTTCTAAAAACATTTTAATGCTCCAATTTGCTTTCAAATTTGAGGTTTGAGTCTAAGTTTGCCTGAGACTGTATACGAGGCCCATGGTTACTTAAAAACGGAACAGTGACGTATCATGCACATCTAATCGAGGAAGGATTGGTGCGCGGCAAAATTATCCGGCTGTGGTGCGATAGAACTAGAGGCAGGAAATAGGCCCAGTAAATAAATATCTACTTACTTCATATCAGTGCTTTTCTTAAAGGTTGAGATATAATTATGCTATAAAATTTTTAGTCATAAACTTTCTTTTTCAATAATGTTAAATTAAATAAATATTCATTTAATTAATAATTTGAAACAAGCCTCATATAATGCATTATCCACACATCACAAAGCACGAGCAATTAATACCATAAATTCATTGATGAGCGAAAACATATACTCATACACTAGTAATACGAACCATGTTAACAAGTATAACAGAAAAGGAGGATCGAATCAAATACATACTAGCATTTAATCAGTTAAAAAGAAATAGTCATATTGAATTAATATGAAGGTACCAGAAGGAAGATATATATCTTCTTCGCTTACTCTTTAGTCAACTCGAAGAAATGGTAATCATATTGCGGCCAAAACAGTTTATTTATGTTTTAGTATTTGATTGACCGTTAAGGATGTCTTACGTTCATTTTAATTAAAATGTAATAAAGCTGATTTGGATTCAGAAATAAATAAAAATTTTCATTTCACAGTACTGTAAGAGAGTGAAATCTTAGATTACTAAAATAATTCATACTATATGTACTAATCAGTAATAGCATTTTTGTTTTATATTATAATAAACCAAACAATAAACTTAAGATTCGATGATAGTGGAAAGTAAAAAAATATTTATTTAATAATGTGTGAAAATTAATGTGATAAAATTAATCCTAATAAAATAGTGTCTTAAATATTATATTAGTGTGCAATGTTGATATTAACCAATTTTTAATCGTTTTAACTACTTTAAATACTAAATTATGTATGATTGAATCAAAGGTTGACATAAATTTCAAATGTTACATACAGACATTTTTGAAGCGTCATCTTTCACGTACTGATATCAAAATTTTTACTAGGTAGAACTATAAGTTTTCTTATACAGGGTGCACATTTTCTAATTGAGACAGTGCTATCTTCTAATGTAGAAGAGATGGAGAAACGTTTAAATGGAGAAAAATGTAGTTAATTAAAAAACAAGCATACAACAACCATCAGACTTCAAATTTTCAGAGCCGTATTTGAAATATTTACAAAAAAACGAACTTTTGCAATTTTCTAAAATTACTCTAGCATGGTTATTTTGGATAATAGTAAAAAACTTTCATGTAGTTTTTTTTACATAAGCAACATCCTTAAGTTTACCGTAAACACTTATGTAATACAACCTTTCGTAACTGCGTAAACACCATCAACATAATTTTTTTAATACGGACCTGGATTTAGTTTTTCATCAAATCGTTTCAAAATTATATTTTAAATACAACACTGTATGATTAAAACTAATTTGTTACAGTTTCGGTTGATTCCAAAATTGTTCTTATTTTAAAAGCCGGTCCTGCCGCGGTTCGTTGCACTTACAATATATTTAGTTCAGCAGGATAAAACTGAAACGCAAAACATTTTAATCAAAAAGACCTACTTCATTTTTAGGAAACTAGTGGTTGATAAAAAAATTTAACAACGTTCTGTGACATTTTGATATAAAAAGATCAAACTAGGACAGATAAAAGAATAATGTGTGTTACTTAACTTTAAAGTTTTTATCAAGCACTAGGTTCCCAAAAACTAGTTAATCAAAATGTCTATAGGTAGATCATTTTGATTAACAGTTTTTGGGTTTTTTAATCTGCTAAGCTAAATATATCGTAACTGGAACTAACCGAAGCAGGTCCGGCTTTAAAAATAAGAACCACGTTGAAAACAACACAACATGTTACAAATGACTTTAATCATACAGTGTTGTATTTAGAACAGAATTTCGAAACGATTCAATAAAAAAAAAAACCAGGTCCGTATTTAAAAAATAATGTTGAAGGTGTGTACGCTGTATTATATAACTATTTATGGCAAACGTAAATATGTTACTATTGTAACAAAAAACTACTTTAAAGTTTTTTAATATTATCGGAAATAACAATGCTAGAGTAAATTTTAGAAAATTCCAAAATTTTGTTTGTTCTAAATATTTTAAATACGGCTCTGAAAATTTAAATGCGGATGTTTGTTATGTCTCAATTAGAACTTAAATGCGGAGTAATTGAGTTCAAACCCTCGTTCCACTTAAAATATACGAGGGTGGTTTGATGAAAATCTAGCTGAAGTAAGAAAATGCACGATTTTTGGTTTTTATCATTTATTTTTCAACATAGTCTCCTTTTAAGGCAATACACTTTTCAACACGACTTTCCAACTTCTTCATCCCTTCTTAAAAGTAATTTTGCTTGAACTCTTCAGAACAGTGGGAATTGTCTGTTAGGACTTCATCGTTTGTTGCAAAACGGCGTTTTTTCTTCAATTCGCCGTCGAAACGGTTCAATAATGCTACGTAGTAATCGCGAATTATGGTTTTAGCCTTTGCCAAGTAATTAATAAGAATAATGCCTTTCGCATCCCAACAAACAATCGCTATCACCAGCGGCAGATCGGCTTGTCGTTGCCTTCTTCGGTGGCACTTCGCCGCTTATCTCCGTTACTTTGACTGTTCCTTCGTCTCCGGCGTTTAGTAATGGACGCACGTTACATCGAAAGTAAAGTAGCGACGAAAAAAATCCTTCGGATCACGTTTTATCTTCTCCAAAAGCTAGTAAAGGCAGCACCCATTGCGCGGATAGCGTTTTCATGATAGCGGAAAATAGTTTGTGTATGATGGCGTGTACACGATCAGCTGATATGTTTGCAGCCTCTGCTAGCTCACGGATTTTGATTTGATGGTTTGCCATAATCATGTCATGGATTTTGTTGACGATTTCTGGGGTAGTGACGATATTTGAAGGCCTGGGTGTGCTTATCATCAAAAACACTCGTACGACACGAACAAATTCAGCATTCCAAAATTTAGCTGTTGCTTGCGACGGTGCAGACTCGCCATAAACAGCAACCAATTCGACTTTGATTTTTGCATTGGTTTTCCCTTTCTAGTGAAGGAACTTAATCACTGAACGATATTCGAGTTTTTCCATTTTTCACAAATCACAATTAAGTTGCTTTCTTGCGACGCTGTAAAAACCAAACTGATTTTTCATTTTGCTTCACATTTTGACAGACGCCATGTGTTGGATGGCAGATGTTAAAACCAATATGGCGTTCGTTGTCACGTAACGCCATCTATCGAAGGCCTGATTTATGTCAAACAACCCTCGTATATCTAGTTAAAGATTAAATAAAAATATTCCAGTATATGTGCGATCATTTGAAAGGCTCTCAAATTTAAGATTTATCCCCTAATAATACGATTTATTAAGGTTGTACCATACATCTCATAAAATATGAAATATGTACTCCTAAGCACATATTTCCGTATTTAGTATTGTTAAGCCACTAGAAGGATTTGTATATTTAATCTAAGAGACCATGAAAAATTAAGATACTAGCTGGATCCCTCACGTTGGGTATCACTTTAAAGAGAATCAGCAAAGCTATCAAAGTGTAAAAAATAAGTGTAATATAATATATTTCTAAAATAAAACAATCTATTTATAATATAATAAGTAATAATAAAATATCTTAAAAAGTTTTCGAAACAGTTTTAACTGCTCAAAATTGGCTGGGTATATTCAAATAAACAAATTATCAAGCTAGAGGTCTTTTTCCAACTTTCATAGAAATTTTCATTCCTGCGAGATATTTAATGTAGCCGTTTTCGATAAAATGGATTGCAAAGTTTACTAAAAAAAACATCCTGTATATATGTTCAATTGTAATTTTAGAAAAAAATGTTTCAAATAAAATTGAAACAGCTTTTGGGAGCCTATACAATAAAGTTTAGTCAAGTGTCCGATATTTTATAGTTCTTGAGATCTATCGAAAAGTTTCTAAAATTTGAACCTTGGCAAGGTCGCGTTCTGTACCAGTTACAAGCATGGCACTAATTTCATTTGACGCATAATACAAGGTACTCAATGCGAGCGAAGTTTCAGTATTCTAGTTTTAAAACTTAATTTCTGAATAAAATGATCATTTAGGACCCCCCCCCCCCCCAAATTATAATGTGCACCCAAAATTTTTTCAATTGCAAAAGCACCAACAAGTCTTATGTCTTATATTATGATAGGTCTCATACAACGTAAAATATCTTTTGACGGAAATATCGCAAAAAATCTTCAACTTTAGGCGTGACAACGTTGCACTGTACTACAAATATTAAAATCTGATAAATGCAATTTTGTTTACGCCGCAAGAATCCAAACTTATCCATAGTTTCCACGTTTTCAGAATATTTAAAATGGCGACGCGACGCATATGCGCTAATTTCTCTAAATGAAGTTCATATTGTCCGGAGACCTAACAGCAAAAATGATAAAAAGAATATACCAAATAAAATCAATGGGTTCAATAGTTCCTTAAAAATAATTTATTTAAACCTGTGTAGAATTCCAGTAATTGAAGTTAAAATTCATCCTCCATACTTTTTATCATTTCAATTGCACGTGTCCTGTACTTTCAAGCCATTCTGTTTTTAACGTATCTAAAGTGATGATATTTTAATTTTCATTCCTGCGTTTCTTACCAAAATACTGTTAAGACATATGCTGTTATACAATACTGTTTCACTTTTCCTTTGGTACACTAGGGGGTGATTTGTACAGGCGACAAATTTTCTCCCAATGTTGAAGGTTTCCTCTATCAACGGCTTTATATCTATGTACGTCCAGTGTTTATCACCTCTTATTCTCTGATTCCATTACTGCAAATAGCAGCTTGTTCAGGAATTCTGCTCTACTCTGTTGTTAGCCTTTAAGTTTATAAAAGTAGTCGTCAAATACTCGACAATTAGTCAAATTCACCATTTACAATCAATGTTATTTATTATTCAATATTTATGATAATCTGTAGCTTCTATGTCATGTGGCCGTGGCTTCTCAGAGGATAATAGAAATACACAGGGGGCTCCAGGAGGCCGGGAAGAGATAGTGTCCGTAATGCGTTAATGTAGTGCGATTATAACGAAATAAGAGCGATTATATTATAATGGCGCTAAATAAAAGTATGTAAAAAAATAACCACGCTAAGAATACCTTTTAATATGCTAAGAATGCTAATATGCTAAGAATACCTTTCTTTTATAATTAAAATCGTATACATAATCGAATTAAAAATAAATTAAATAAAAATGCAAAAAACTAATCAGACGCTTTCTTCAACATAATATATTAATAATTTTATAAATTTTCATTTCTAATCAAGTCACTACAGTTTCCATGCCGCATTTCATTTACGTTAATAAATTGAAAAGCATATTAATTCATCAGAAAATTCTGTTAAAACAGAATTATTCCGTTGATTTTTATGTAAAATATAAAACAAAGAGTTAATAGGAACAAGATAATTAAGAGAGCAAATAATATGCTTCCAAATGTTAGCGAGATACGATACACCGATAAAATGAAATTAAATAATTGATTATGTTAAAAAAAATTATAATTGTCAATATGACACAATATACAATATAAACAATGTAACAGTAGATTATATAAAAATCAGTTTCTTTATAAATTTTGACTGATATAAAATTTAGAAAATATCCGTAAAATATGATTTAATTTCTTTTTAAATTTATACAGTGTTAATTTATAGTGACGCAGAAAAGTAACAATTATTTGTTGATTTATCCCACTGCAAATTAAAACGTAATATTTTATTAACCTTTACAGATATTTATTTATCAAACGTAATTATTTTTATTGGTATTAATTTACACAACATCTAAAAACCAAAACTCTTTTCATTCGTTGATTCCACTTCTAATTTGCCTTAAATTAAATAAAAATATTAAAAAATTAAAACGTGTAAAGTAATTTAATCTTAATATTATGTTGGTATTTATATGAATAAATTCAAACAAAACCGTGAATAGTAAAAATTATTTCGTTGATTTATCCCAATTTTAGTCGCATTAAAAAGTGTAAAAATGAGAATATGCACAAAAATCGCGTTTCATAAAATAAAACTGCAAAACATATGCAAAAGTGAAAAAAGTAATTTAAACTTGCCTTTGTTAATTTTATAGGTACATATTTATACAGAATTGTAAAAACTAAAAAAAAACCATAGCTTTTATGTCACATATAATTCGCGTTAAATAAAATATACATGAGAAAAAAGCGAGTATTAATTTTTATAGGTATTAATTTATACAAAATCGTAAAAATTAAAACTCTTTACATTCGTTTATTCTACTTCTAATTTGTAGTAAATAAAATAAAAATAGAAAAAATAAAATGGATAAAGTGATTTAAAATTAATATTATGTTGCTATTTATATGAATTAATTTATACCAAATCGTGAATTTTAAAAATTATTTCCTTGATTTATTCCATGTACTACAAAAATCGTGAGTAAAATACTTTAAACTTTTCAATGTATTAATTTTTATAGGTAATAATTTATACAAAATCGTCAAAATTAAAACTCTTTTCATTCCTTTATTCCACTTCTAATTTGCCTTAAATTAAATTAAATTCGAAAAAATTTAAGTAGGCAAAGTAATTTAAACTTAATACTTTTTGGTGTTTATATGAATTAATTTATACAAAAACGTGAATATTAAAAATTATTTTGTTGATTTATCCGATTTTTGGTCGCCTTATATACTATAAAAATTAGAATGCCGACAAAAATCGCAAAACTGGACACGTGCAAAACTGGATAAAGTAATTTCAACTTAATATTCTTAATTTTAAAAGTACTTGTTTATACAGAATTGTACAAACTAAAAAAAAAATCCTTGGCATTAAATTAAATAAGAATCGAAAATATTAAAATGAGTAAAGTAATATTATGTTAGAATTAATATGAATTAATTCATACAAAATCGTGAATATTAAAAATTCTTTCATTTTCTGATCGCCTTAAATGCGATAAAAATTACAGTGCCGAGAAAAATTTTAATTTAATATAATATACATTTTAATAAATAGCATTTAGATAGAATCGTGACATTTTTTTCATTTCTCCCACTTCCAACTTCTGATTCGCGTCATAATAAAATAAAAGTGGGAATACGCGAGTGAATCAAAATAGGAGCTGGACATAGCGGAATTCACAATGAGAAGCTCGATCAAATGGGCCAAGAGGCGCAAGAAGACAATTGGGCGATGGAAGAACATCTGGCCAAGCCGCAAGGACAGAGGAAAAAATGGTAAGAAGTTTTTTAGAAATGAAAATAAATATTCTACGAAGGTTGTCCCAAAAGTAATGCACAGTTGGCTCTCGAAAAATATTTATTGAAGAAGATACAAGTGATTACAGACCTTCAATATAATCCCTTTTATATCAATGCACGCTTGCCATCGGAGCGGAAGTGCTTGGATTCCGTTCAGCGTCTCATTTTTATTAAGCATCCGAATCGGTAGGGTCACTTCTCCTCGGAGCTCTTCTAGTGTGGCAAAATGCACCCCCCGAAGGGGTTCCTTCAGCTTTAGGAAAATATCGAAGTCAGGTGGGCTCAGATCAGGACGATCAGAACGGTACCTTTAAGTTTCTTAATGTCTCAAGGATAATTCCCTCGGGTTTCGTTGATACCAATCTAGATTCCCAGGATTTCCAAAACCAATTTAAAGTTGTCTCGAACTAATCTGCGATAGTCACTTTTCAAAGTGATAATTTCATTCTGCAAACTTTTACGATAAGGATCTTTTCGTATTAAACTGTTGAAACAGACCGATTGAACTCCGTTAACTATTAATATCCTACCGATCAGCTGCGCCAGTTAAGATTGGTGAAAGAATATAATTCTTTTTAAAAAGGTTTTCATTTTGTTAAACAAATCTAATTGATGCTACTATGGTACTAACTCATTATCTCTTTTTCAAAAAAAATATTAAAACATAAGAAATACATGTAAAATGATATCTAAGCATGTGTAATAGTATGTGTAACACATGTTGTCAGCGATTATATCGGTGTCCCCTATATCTGAATATAACAGTCGCAAGACATGTGTAGAAAGATTTTGTAGTACGTTCCAGTGACACTAGTATCCGTCGGAACTCGATCTGTGTCGATTACGCCTCGTTTATCGTAGGCAAAGATCATAATTTTTTTCATTTTGGTCTGTAGGCACCGAACTTTTTGTGCTCTCAGCGAAACTGGACTCTTTCAAACGTCCCTCTGAGCTTTCGGGCTCGAAGTCACGTATCCAGGTTTCATCAATTGCGATGATGCGATCGAGGAAGATTTCACCTTCATTTTCATAACATGCAAGCAATTCGTGCGCAATTTACAAATCTGTTGCTTTTTGTTAGGCTGAACGGAAGTGCGGTACTAGAGCGCGCTGTGCATTACCATTGGGACTAGAGCGCGCTGTGCATTACCTCCTATGTTAGTATTTTATAAGAATAGATTGTATATTTAGTAACACGTTTTAAATTGATACATTTCATCCGTAGCGGATGGAAAGTATACATGTGTTTAATGGAATTCTCTAAGAATATATGAATATACTCGATTATAATATATTAATCAATAATCAATGGTTATTAATTAACACTACTCAAAATGGGTATTCAAAATGAATAATGTATTGAAGTGACATACATTTATATCTGTGCATTTTATAATGTATAATAAATAAATCGTTTTTATACATATATTCTCTAGTCACGTCGGTGATGGGTCTGGATGGCAAAAATATACCGACATTAAATTAACATCAAAAGGAACTTCTTTAAATAGGGTGGAATTGCGTGGAGAGATCAAAACGAGTTATTTATTGTTCGTCAAATCGCTTATTTTTCTTTCCAATTTTAAGAGCAATATGTAATACATATTTGGAAATGCAAATATGACACATTGCATTTTCATTAGCATTTCTAAATATTACATATTTGTTCTTAATCAAATAAATAAAATAAAATATCTTTATAATGAAAATTTAATATTAGTGTTACTTTAAAACATAACATCTTGTATGTTCATAATTTGGATGAGTTAGTGACTTTCTAAGTACCTATTGACGATTTGAATAATCAAATAGCTTAAAAAAGAGGACAAGGGCATCTATGCATATCAACCAGAAGGTATAGGCATCTTCAGCACCCTTTTTTAGTAGCGTATATGCCTTGAAATACGTGTATGTCCTTGTCAGCTTTTTAAGCTATTTGATTGTTCAAATCGTCAATAGGTACTCAAAAAGTGACTAAATCATCCAAATTATCAACATACAAGTTGCTACGTCTTAACATAATACTAATATTAAATTTTCATGATCACCTGTAGCGAGTTTATAGGTAATTATATACGATGAATTAAGTGGGGGTTGATATATAACTCATATCTTTCCATATATATATTCCATATATATATATATATATATATATACACAATTACGGTTGTTGAAAGGAATTAACACCTACTGATTCATCTATTGGTTGGGTTAGTCCATCTCGCCTACCTATTAGAAGAATTCTGTAATCACTCTAGTTGTAACGTTTAAAACGAATTGAAATAGCTTAAAAATATCCGGATGTGGTGTGCGCATTAAGTCTTTGTACTGTGGATGCGCTACTAAAAACGGGTGCTGAAGATGCGTATACCTTATGGTTGAAATACGCAATGCCCTTGTCCACTTTTTTAAGCTATATGATTGTTCAAATCGTCAATAGGTACTTAGAAAATTACTAACTCATCCAAATTATTAAAATAGTGGCAAAAGAGTGGCTTTGAATTCGTCAACAAACAAATATAGTATCACACCAAATACACCACATATAATATCATCAAAAACAAATCAAATATCGTCTACAACAATATAATAATAATGTCCAGCACCTTTTACCCTTTCTTCAATTTTCTTTTTAAGAAAATAAGTCGCTTGTTAAACGGGATTGCAAAAATTCATTCATAGAGTAGTACGGCTTGGCAATAAAAAATCTTTTTAGTTTAGCTTTATAAATTCTGAATGGTGAAGTCTTTAATGAATGGGATATCTTATTGTATAACAACGTACACATGTATAGTGGACTTTTTTATCAAGTGTTGATCTTCTTAGTGTGTCAGCATTACGTGTGCACATTCCACTGTATACACTGGAGTTGGTAACAAATTTATCCATGTTTGAATGGACAAACAACACGCTCATGTAAATATACAGTGAGTATATAGTCATAATTTTGGCGCTAACGAAAAGGGGTTTAGAGTGATCTAAATAACCTGCGTTTTTGTATTTCCGCCTTACTATTTGTTTCTGAATTATTAAAAGTCGATTTATTTTAGAATCGCTTCCCCATATTATATGGTAGATTGTGTGTATGCACAGTAAAATGTTAAAAGGCAATCGAAGTTGATTGTATCTCTTAGTGTTAACATTGCAAAATTAGTTGTTCTTAAGTACTCGTATCATCCGCGTATTTGGATAAACTGACATTGGAGAACTCTCTAAACTTGTAGTCAAGGTAAAGAGCAGAGGTGCTAAGACTGATCATTGCCGAGAATTGTAGATCTGATTTGAGATGTATATTTAAAATTACATGCATTGTTTATATTATTTTTTCCACTCATCTCTACGAATTGAGTTCGATTTTCTAGACAAGACGCTATTAATTTGTTAAGTATTCCTTCAATCTCGTACATTTCAAGCTTTATAAGTAGGATTTTGTTATCAATTAGATCAAAGGCACGGCTTAGGTTGAAGTATATTCTTAATGCCTTCATTCCAGTTTCCAGTGCTTCAGTAGCTCTATTTATTACTTCAAATATCGCTGTTGTTGTACTTCTATTACTCAGGAAACCATGCTGAGTTTTTGAAAATAGATTAAATTGATTTAAAAAGTCTACTATTCTATTATAAATACGCTTTTCTGTGATTTTCGAGAAAATCGATAGAACTGCCTCTGGTTGAAAGTTATCGATTGTAAAATTCCCCTTTTTTTCTGAATCGCTACTTCCCTTGCAATTTTTAACTCGTTGAGGAACATTCCTTCCGAGAACATGCCATTTATTATATTGACGAGTGGTTTGGTTTGCTCAAACATTGTTTATACATTCCTGTATTTCGGCGTCAGTGACTGGTCTTAGGAAAAATGTGTGTATTACTTATCTTTCGGCTTATGCATTGTTGTACGAAACCTGAACGTTTGATAGTGCTAGTAATTCAGAGGCGCCGTCAATAAAGTGTTTATTGAATAAATTGCAGTGTTGTTGGATCACTGATATCCGAATCATTTACACAAATTTTAGGAATCGGTGTATGGTTTCTATTGTTATTAATCACCTGTCATGCCGCTTTAAGGTCGATTCACACTATACGTAACGTCAAGTCACGGCGTGGCAACGTCAAGTCAAAACATTCTATAATGTGTTTTGCATGGTACTGTTTACCTTAACGTCACGGAACATTGAGGTATCTCGAAAAGAATAGTTTGACGTGACGGTGCCTGTCAGGACCTATATGTTCCTGATCTGTTCGAATAGTGTGAATGTATAATCGGACCTGCCAAGCCATACTACTCTATGTTACCGATCTAGGTACATACTAGTATCTGTTTCAACAAAGTGTGACTTTGCGTCAGTAAACAAAGTAAAATGGATGACGAAAAACTTATTGAGTACGTGTGACAGTACAGTACGTGCATCAACAATACAACAGCAAGAAGTACACAAGTCAGCCAGATTGGTAATGTCGCCGCACCGCTTAACAATGTAATAATAATAATATATTTACATCATGCATATAATTAATACATAACTTTTTCGAAT
>WYDF02281018.1:0-17116 GCA_009867245.2 Adranes taylori | reverse complement strand
GTTAAGCATTCTGAAAACTACATATTTACTACACGAAACACCCAATTAGCTTGAAAAGGCCAGGCAGTGTAGATGGATCATTTCTGACGTAGATGGTAGCCGTCATCAGTATCCTCTGATTTCAGTAGCATAATTGTCTAACGACTCTGTTTACTGCAGCACGTTAGCTAGTCTATGCTAATTCGAAAATCCTCTATATAATGTACTCTAAATAACTACAGAGTACTACTAACATAGATGTTAGTTTGACGAAATGACATCTTAAGTAAAATGAATCATTATAAGGTGTTTACCCATCTCCATAATCATGCAATCAATATGTAGTTTTCAAAATGATTAACTAGTCTAATTAATAGGTATTTAAGTAATATAATCATACATAAGTTATACCGTTCTTGCATTTATCGTATACGAGCTTAACTATACATGAATTAATTGGTTAATAAAAAGAGACTCTGATTATTAAAGTTCTTTACATCTAGATTGTGGAGTTTCGTTAAAACCTTATAATGGTACATTTCACTGAAGATGTGATTTTGCCTAACTACCATCTACGTTAACAGAACTCTGTAATTGGTACATATGTACATTTTATAGAGGATTTTCGTATTAGCTTAACTCGAATTAGTTGCAATTTTCTTCCTACATATTTTCTTGTGTCTGTATTTTTTAATAGATAGGGGTAATTTCGAAAATTGCAAATGATAACGAAATTGTAAGAATTAGTCTTTCAAAAATTGAGACAAGGTGGACACGTGTTTCTTACATAGGATTATAGTCGTTATCAACAACTTCTCTTGTTCTAACTATAGGCGCAAGACATCATTGCATCTGGTTACGAATCCGACCCTCAATCTGGACGCTATAAGTCTCTGAAAATCTAATTCTTTCAATTCACCTCTTGAACGCAATGTACATGAGAATCTACATATATTAAGATGTTATATATTTATTTATTTTGCTGATATTGCATTTGGAATAATGCAATGTATAATTTGTGTATAACATATTTGGACGAAATAGAACCTTTCAATTTTTTCTTTAACCATTTAGTTCATTATTTGGTCATAAAATTAAAACGTATAACATTTTAACTAACGTTATCACATCCCAAAAATACACATCATTTTTTAATTTAATTTGGTACACAATATTTCTGTAATTTCAATTGAAATTTCTGCGTTCAATCAATGACGTTTACTCGTGAACGCAACACTTCCTAGATGTATGCGGTTTGATTTTTTCTATATTACAATTATGGCACATCGTGTCAGCTGTTATAAAATCTTGTTCACGTTAAGCTGGATTTATATTTTCTTCATTTGGAACTTATTGGTCTGGAAATATTTTTTCTAGAAAATCCGAAATATTACGCGGAAGTGACGTAATTTTTGTTTGTGGTTGAAGATGTTCATTAAATCAAATGCAATATTTTTTAGAAAATATCTTCTTTTACGTACTCTTCTCGGATTTGCAGCAGAATGTAGAACAAGATTTTATTCCAACAATATTTATCCAAGTGAAAAATGTGACACACGGCCATCTTTTATTTATTTGTGATACCCTGTAAGACGAACATAATTTGTATACAGAGTTAACCCCTCCATTTGTTTGATTGTAATCGATTAGCAATTGTGGATTCCTAGTGTCATCGACAATTTCACTGTTATTGTGTATAGATGATAATAAAATGACTGCCTTGTTTTTATGAGGCACATTTGTGGTAATCATCATATTTTTTTGAAGGCAAATAAGCTTGACTGATGAGCTCTTGATTTCTGCGGAAAGAAATCTTGTTGAAGTTCCTTTTTGTTTTTTTTTCAATGTTCTGTTCCAAGCAATGTAATATTTTTCTCTCTAGCAAATATTCAGCTAATGGAATGATCGTATAAAATTATCTGTTTTATTTCTTCCACTCATTTCAACGGTTCTATTTGGGTCAGTGCCTGAATTTGGATCTTATTATGAACTACTAGGTTGCTTGCCAGAATACATCCTTTAGTTGGCTGTATAAAATGTTTTTGCATCGCAAAAAGCATACATTTTAATCCCATATTTACTAGGCTTATTAGGTATGTATTGTATCTATTTACGTCTACGTCTAAAGACATGAAGAATTTGATGTATCGTTTTATACTCAGATAGATCCTATGAGTTTTGAAAGTTCATTACAAATTTATCAATGAACGATGGAATATCTAAGAGTTTATCACTTTTACATCTTTCTCTTCGTGTGCACTTATCACTAAATCACAATAAACGTGCGATGAATAAAAAGCGTTTGAAGCTCATAACAACTCGAATTTTCTCAATACCAGAACCAATTTCAATTCCCCACATTAGTATGATTTCCATATTTCATTCCGCTCAAATATAGATGTCCAAAAAAGACTAACAATTCAGTTCTGTCTATGTTTCTGCAATCCCCATTCTCGCATATAGCGTACTATTCCTGTACATAAATACGCATTTGTAGGATATAGTACTTGGTCAATCATATTATAACGTAGCATGTCACTGCCAATAAATAAATTACTTTAAATAAATAAATTATAACACCGCGGCACTGGTAAGAAACCGATTTATAATAATAAATGTAAATATATTTAAGACGTTTACGTCCACGCCCTAAATAGGGACGCGGTGATTGTTGAAGAGAGATAGATTTACTTGTTGTTCGCTGTTGCATTACTATTATCGGAACGCATATAGTATTGATACTTAATTGTAGGGGCTATGACTTGACTTGTCGATCATAGGGTAATTGAAATAAGCGTAGATCGTATCACGTAAAAATCTATTGTGTGAATGGCTTCATAGAGGCCGTGTAACGGAGAGAAAGGCGCTGTGTAGACTCAGTCCCTATAAATACCACGTTTTTATGCATATCAGTTTAGTTCCTTGAGAAGTCGAAGATAGTCCGTCCAGCAGCAGCCAACAGTAGAGTTACCAGCCAAGATAGCCAGGCAGAGACAACGGGCAGAGTGGCACCGAGCGATAGTCGTCGGGATAATAATATATTAGTTATACCATATATCCAATTAATTTTGCATGAATTTTTGAATAGCTTTTCTCCTTTTCGCTAGCTGTTTTCTCTTCACAAATAGTGTTGACGTGCTCCGAAGCGCTATCTTGTGATTCCTTCACACACAGCCTGAGTAAAGTGTACAATTGTGGCTTATAATAGTATTCTGCAAGCGCAACGTCAACGTATTCCCGGGCGTTGTGTGGGTAGTCAGCTTTAGTTTGCCCTAGAATTAGTCAGTCAACAACACCAACGTATTCCGGGGTGTTATTAAAGTTTCTTATATCCCCTCACTAGAGTTTGCAGTTGTGCTTATTTCAGTGTTGGGCATAGTCGCGTCACAGTTTTCCGAGGCGGTACATATGTGCTTGGTTCTGGTTTATGCTAATACTAACCACTGACCAACAGTAACAGTAACATCAACGTATTCCGGTGTGTTGCGAAGCATTAGTAATTTCCAATACTCATACCGTACCCACCGTCTGCACCAAGTTATTTGCATCTACCCTTCCCGCGTTTGCGAATTTATTATTAACCGTTAGTATCCGCTTTTCTTATTTTCGCTGTTTTGATTGTTATTTTATCGCCACACTTTTATCATGCTTTACATACATCGCAGTTATATCATATGCGCCGTTTTTTATTAGTATGCATTTCTACCGCCGTTTACCACTTGATTTTATATTCATAATTTGACATTTATTCATGTGTTAATGATTGACATTTTTTTCATTGTACATTAATATTATCATTCTCTGCTTTCTCTAAAAGGCCCACTAGACGGTTTTGTTTAATACTTAATGCTGTTTCATTCATTAGTAAATAAATTTCTTACAGCTATCCGCAAGATCTAGAATACCAGGGTAACTCATAGGACTTGAGTTTTCCTGAGCCCTCAGTAAGGAACTGAAGACCGGAGGAACAACATCAGTTCCAGCGTGCGGTCTCACATAGAACTGACCTGGCGTAAAACTGAAAGGTGGTTTAATTCTGTAATAAGTAAGATATTTTGATGCGCCATCAGTGACTCTCACTAAAGGTCCTCATTGGCAGCGTCGAGTGTAGGACTCCCATTAGCATATTACCAGAGTACGTCACAATATCTAGAAGAATAATTGTAAAAAATGTTTCAATTTCTGTTTGCATTTCCTTTCAATCCCGAAGGCACTTTTATTATACTCTGTTGTTTTGTTTTAAATGTAGGAAAAGGTGTATTATACCACTTACTTATTTTCTTCCTTCTAATAAAATAATCTTCAGTAATTTTAGAAAATAATTCATCTTCGTCTGACACGTTTTGTTTTGTAGTAGTATTGGAGTTGTCTATTCCTATTTGCTCCGCTCATATTATTTACATTTTTTTCTAATTGGGCTTCAATTAGAATTTTTAGTAAACATAGTGAAATCTAAAATTATAAAATATGATAATAAAATAAAATTCCATCATTTATCATATATCACGAAGATGATTATTAAATTTAATGAATAATTACATAATAAATAATGGTAGTTACGACTAAAAGTTTTATTTATCCAAAAATAGCTATTATTCCAAGATCAGGTTTTTGTTCTTATGCACGTTTCACGAAAGGGCGCACCGTTGCACATGACTGCGATATGTAGGACAATGCAAAATACACAACGAGCTTCAGGGAAATTTAACTTGACATAACGCGCACGCAGAGGAAACTAACCTATATGAAAATTCTCACTATATGACGCACAACGTAATATCCATTAAGCTATGTCCCCACTTGTTCAACTTTCTTTCAACAAAGGCATGCGTCATAGTGCACGGTGTGTTGAAAGGAGAGGCATGCGCTGTTGCATGCCTCTCGAGTGTTGAACGGATCCCTTTTTCATAGCGCATGCCACAGCGCACGTGATTCCAACATGGAATCCCAGCGCACGTGATTCCAACACGGATGCTCTGAGGAAGTTGCAATTCTAAACAACGAAACAGTAAGTTTTAACAGTAATTTTATTTACCCACGGTCCTAAATACGATGATTATTTGAGAGATCTTCAACAGTAAGGTGATATATATTAATAATTATTAAAGCAATTATAAGTACCTCTTATATGTATTTAATTCTACTAAGAATATCAGTACTAAAATTTTTTTGCATATCATTATCGTTATTATTAGGAAGAAAGTTTGTATCAAGTTTTGACGCCAGCGTACTTGTTGGAAAAAAAAAGGACACAATCAATTATTTTATAATGAGCTCGCTAAAAGAATTTCACGCAACGGGAAGCGTTTTAAAATTTTCAGTTAATAATTGAATTAGATGAAAGTTTAATAGCAACTAACAAACTTGGAACTTCTCGTCGCTAACAAGTTCATCATCAAAGAATATGAAAGTTACTTCCTTCGACATTTACAAAATTAGAATTGAAATTTCTTCGGAATGAGAAAGCACTTTAGCATGTCAAAGAGACTGAAAGAATCGTTCCTTTTGTGTGGAATATCTGAGAGTTTATTATGATAAGTTATTCTGTCTTAGTAATCGAATATATATTTTGAAGTTAATGAATTATAAATGGATTCTTATTTTATGAACTTAATCTTTGTTGATTTTGAGTGTTGTAGCTTCAGAAGCATCATTCTAGAAGTAATAGTTTAAAGGAATACAAAATCACTGCTAAAGGAGTTTGTGTTTTTCAACGAATGTATAATAAATTGGCATATGACACATACTGTAAAGTGGAGAAAAGTTATTGTATCCACTTACTTTTAGTATTCGTAAGTCAAAATATATATTTATAACAAATGTTTGTTATTTACTCATTGTCATCTTACAATCAAAGTAGTTGTACAAATTAAAATTATTAATAGTTGTCATATTAAATTGACTTGGGAGTATGTTGGTTTCTCATATGCTTACAACCTGTTGAGTACAGAGTACAGTCATATTATTATAGTTACTCCCATCCCTATTGATCTTAATCTTGTTAGAAAACGGTCATGATTCACACAATTATAAAAATCAACAAAACGGCACAACAGGTATTAGTCCCACATCTAGAGTGCTTAATATTGCATCGCAGAAGTTCATAAGTGCAGTTGTTTCGAAACCCATCTTCGGATGGAGAAAATAGCTTGTTTTTGTTGAAGAAACTAATTAATCTATCATTGACAATTATTTCAAGAATTTTTGCGATGCCGGAGTGATGCTGATAGGACTGTAATTTTGAAAGTCCTTTTTAAAGATAAGATATACCATAGCTTTCTTTAATGCTACAGGATATATTCCTGTTGACAATGAAAGGTTACAAATTTATGTCAAAGGCAGCACAATTTCCGAAATACAGTTTTTAACCATAAAATTAGAAAAGTAATCATAGCCATATTAGTTTTTATTTTTTTACTGTCTTTTCAACCCCTTGTGTTGATAATTCTGGAAAGCAAATGGTAAATGAACATTGTAGATGGTAGATAAACACTCGAAAAATTTTGTTTAGCTTCATCTCTATTTAGTTATTTAGTGATGCAGGTGCTTCACTAGTGGGTTTGTCATGAGATATTACATGTGGAAAAATATTACTTTTTGGGTTCTTATCTTGCAAGCTATTTATAATTGACCAGACCGATATATATTTATTTCTTGATTTTAAGATAATATCGTTATAAATGCGTTTACTTTTGATGACTTTCTTTTGGTAGCTGTTATTTATATTTTTGAAGTATTAGAAATTCCTTAAATATTGGAAATTGTTGCTAGAAACCGTATAAAGCGGATACCTTGTTTTCAACGCACCGATTTCATGTGTGATCTATGGATATACGCAATGAGTTTTTTGCATAAAGCGTTTTATCGGGAAAAACTGTTCACAAATATTATTAGAAATGTCACAAAAATTAACCGCAGCATTCGGGCAACTAGTTGTATATACGATGTCCCAATAAATAGACTTCAGCGCATTGCTGAAGTCTAGGAAATTATTTGTACTTACACTTCTTTTAAAGAAGACTGTACCAAGGTCGTTTTCCGTTATTTACCGATGCTTCTATTATTTGATTCCTATGGTCTTCATCTACCACAATGTCATCTAAACCACTAGACCATTCTCTTTCTACTGTAGTCGGTTTGTTAAAAGTATTTGCCAAGTTGAAACAAGAAAAGATATCGAGGAGAAGGAATTTACGTGCGTTATTTATTAAAATATCAACACTGAAATCGCCCGAAAAAAAAACATTTTAGTTTTCTTTACCTATAACTGCCCTTATCTGATTCAGTCTGTTGCATATAAAGTTCATAGTTCTAGCAGGTGGAATATATAAAGTTACCAAAATAAAACATTGACTTTTATAGTAAAATTTGACTACACAGAATTCAAATAGTTTTGCAACCAACAGCGCATTTTTGCACGCTGATAAAATTCTTTCTTCGTGTGAAAATGACGACTCTTCTATGAAGATTTTCTTCGCGACAGAATTAGCCTGTTGTCTCATAGGCTCCTATCTTTACACAATTTAATTGATTTTGTAATTCTTAAAGAATTCTCCCCATTGTTCATCGTGAATACAGGCTTTCTCAAGATGAACTCAATTGTATAAAGATAGAAGGTTACGAACCAACAAGATATTACGATCCAACAAGCTATCAAGAAAGAATTTTGTCAACGTGTAAAAATGCAAAGTGATATAAATCAGCTGTCGGTTGCAATAAAATTTGAATGCTGTGCAGTCGAGTTTTACTATAAGAGTCACTGTTTTATTTTGGTGGCTCTATATATCCCACCCGAAATAAGTATCGTCTTTATATTTTAACGAAGATGGCTTCGCCCTTTTAGCGAAGAGGTGATGAAAGGATGACCTACATTCCAACACTTACTCAAATCTGGTTAGTGTGCTTTTATACTTTTTCTTAGTGATCACGATACTTTTATGATACCTAAATCTACTAAGGCTTTATAGCGACTACTCACTTGGTTATTAAGGGGAAATTGTTAACAAACCCCCATTAAATTAAAAAGAGCAAGTAACATAAAATTGAATTGAACATAGAATCAGTTAATTTAATTTATAAATGAAATAAAAAATAGAATGAAAAAAGATCTTGATAATTTAATTAATGAATTGAAAAATAAAAAAAGTTAATTGAACAAAACATCCGATAATTTATTTTCAGAATTATTCCGATCTCAGATCTAAAACTTTCCTAAACTGTATTTTCTTTTGATTGATATTCGTACCTCAATAGAGCTAAATGTCGACGTTAAATGATAGATAAATAAAATGGAAAAATTAAACTTACAGTAAAGAAACTTTTATCATCATTGCTGCCATTCCAAAATTGATAATAATTCCAAAGAATTAGAAGTTCTGAAAATTTAATAAATTTACTTGTAAGTGCATTCTTTATGCTCATTCCAAAAACCAATTCTTTTTTCTATTTGTTTTACTTTATGCCCCAATTTCAAATTGCTCTTACATTCGCAAACCCCAAAACCGTAATGAATGCTCATAAGCGTCCCCAAAGTATGACGATACTTATTTTTCCATGTTTTTTGTTCTCGTTATTAACTCAAAAATACATTTTTCTTTGGATGGAGCATCAATGTGTTGTTGATTGTTTTTGTGTCGTTCTTTAGCGCGTGTTAAACATCAGTACAATTTGTTTACCTTGTGGGCTATCGAAATAGAAAACGTTCTACACATTCTTAAAACAAATTTTAATTTTAACCAAAATGTCGAAATTAAATTATCTTAAATAAATTTATATTTTCTTTTTTTTAAATATTTTGAATAAATTTATTAAGTTTCCCTGTATAAATCAATTTTAGAAATAAAAGGTATATTCAAAATCTAGCCGCGTGACAATATGAAACAGCTTGAATGAGATATGTCAGTTATCGGTAAAAGAAAAGAAAAAAAAAAGGTTTTACTTTGACGATTTCAATCTCGATATTTTAACAAATTACGCACGTAAATTCCTTCTTCTCGATATCTTTGTCTGTTTTAACTTGCCACCTATTTTTAACGAACCTACTGTAATACAAAAAGAATACTCCAGTTGTTTGATAACAATGTGGTAGATGAATATCTTAGGAACGAAATAGTAGAAGCATCGGTAGTTAACTGTAACATTTCAAATCATAATCCACTTTACTTAAAATTGCGTTCGGAAATAATGAAAAACAACCTTGATACAGTTTTCTTTGAAAGAAGTGTATTTAAAAGGAGTAGTACGCTGAAGTCTATTTGTTGGGACACCGTATATACAATGAATTACCCGAATGCTGCAGTAAATAGTTTTTATAACATTTCTAATAATAGTTTTGAACAGTTTTCCCCGATAAAGCGCTTTATGCAAAAAACTACAACTCATTGCGTATCCATGGATCACACACGAAATCCATGCGTTATAAACAAGGGTATCCGCTTTGACGGTTTATCGCAACAATTTCTAATGTTTAAGGAAGTGTTCAAAAATACGAATAACATCTACTAAAAGAAAATCATCGAAAGTAAGAGTAATTATAACAATAAAATTGTTTTAGAATCATGCAATAAAAATAAATCGGTCTGGACAATTATAAATAGCTCGCAAGGTAAAAACCCAAAAAGTAATGTTTTTTCACATATATTGTCTCATGATAACATACCCGCTAGTGAAGGTGAATTTTGCAGATTACTTAACAACTATTTTGTCAACTTCACAAAATTACTAAATGTAGTGGCTGAAAAGTCCATAAATAAATTTAGGAATAAAAAATTCGATTGGCCCTGATTACTTTCTAATTTTGTGCTTAAAAACACAATGCCGGAAAATTGTACTGCCTTTGATATATCCCTTTCGTTCTCAATGGGAATACATCCATCCAGCATCCAGCAGCATTAAAGAAGGCTATAGTATGTCATATCTTTAAACATGGAGACCTAGATTACTTTCAAAATTACAAACCTGCCAGCATACTATCCGGAATGCAAAAATTCTTCAAGTAATAGTCAACAGTGGATTTATTAGTTTCTTCAACAAACACAAGCTATTTTCCCCATTCGATGATGGGTCTCGGAAGAGCTGCACTTATAAACTTCTGCGGTGCAATATTAAGCGCTCTGGATGGGGGACTAATACCTGTGAGCCTTTTTGTTGATTTTTCTAAGGCGTTTGATTGTGTGAATTATGAGCTTTTTCTAACAAGATTAAGGTCATTAAGGATGAGAGGAACTATAATAATATGACTGTTCTCAAACCTGTCTAATAGGAAACAGCTTGTAAGACATATGAATAATGGAAACCAGTATTCCCCGAAGAACTAAAGGTACAGAGCGATGTTCTCCAAGGTTCCTTTCCTAGATCAATGCTTTTCCTGATTTATTTCTCAAGATTAGAAAACTAAATAAAACAAATTTTTCCAACAACACGCCTAGAATCATATGCCGATGCCATAAATTTCCTTATAATAAGCAACTCTGTTGAGATAGCTAAGACGGAAGGCTTTAAGGTCTATAAAGCAATTAATTTTTGGTGTGAACAAAACGGTCTACAGATCAATAAAGAAAAAACGGATATTCTTTTTAGGCTTACTCGCGGTTAGATAATTTAGTTGATACTAATTTCATAAATATGATAATTTCCACAAAGTTACTGATAATTGTTATTAACATTGATATGAGATTGTGCAATCAGGTCCACAATGTCTCAAATTGTTTAACAAAAATTACGTATACCATAAACAATGCCTCCAATCATTGCAGCGACTCGAAACTTAAAACAATGTACTTAGGTATTTTCTATTCCATAATGTCTTATGTAATCTTAACCTGGGGAGTAGGATTCAATGTTGACCGAGACTTTTTAATGCAGAAACTTGTTATACGAACTATGTTTCACATATCATGTCGTGATTTCTGTGAGCCAGTTTTTGTAGAACATAAATTACTCACACCTTATGAATTTTATATTTATTTGGCACTAATTAGTGATTGGAAATTTACCGGCATTTGGGTCAACCGATAATGCTGAACATAAAATTAAATTAGCGGTATTTATCGGTAATACCGGTAATTATTTTGGAAAGATAACAATAATAACTAGTAAATAATTTTAAATTTCATTGCTCACAATTAACTCATTTTGCGCATTTAGATGAGCTCGGAGTAAACGTAGTGTAATATCGCTTATCCTTGATCGTATCTTTGCGCAAAGTGGTGAAGAAAATGTATTTCAGAGCAGACACTGAAAGATTTTATTGTTAGCAAATAATTATATCTAAAATTTAAATATTATCCTCGCACATTGTTGTTACATGAGCTTCTAATTTCTTATCGAAGTTCATTGTCCATATTTACTCCTATATCCTTAGACTGCTGCGCATTAGTCTCCGAAACCGACTTCTTATTATCCTTTTTTCGTTGATGCAGATGTTCTTCTATAATCTAGGTATAGTTCAAGTATGATTTTCCCTAACTGCTTCTCACAAATGAGGACTATGTATTCGTCACTACATATTGCATTTTCTAACCGTACCTGCAATCGCTCCATTAGATCGGAAATTAATTTAGTTAAAGCGGTTTTTGTGCTTGTATGAAATATATTATTTTCTTCTTGTTTATTAACAAAGAAGTTCAAAACATCTGAGTAACAAACATGTTATTGAAAAAAAAAATTGAAGACGACGAAGACGTCTTTCTTTGATTTTTTTTATTAACTCCTCTTACAGTTTAGTGTTAATAGGACTAATTTATTTAGACAATTCATCTAACATAAATTTGAAGGTCATATCTGCGGTAAGTAAATTAGAGTTACCTTTACAAATTATTTCCACTGCAACTTTTGCGGGTTCCAATGAAGCTATGAGTTCATGTAGCTACGTTCTAGCATATCTAGTAGACTGTTCCATCTGGTTTTTGAATTTAGAATTCATGACTTTTCATTTCCAAATTCTAGAACTATATGTTCTTGCAAGATTTCGTCTTTTTTTGTTTGAAATTTCCTAATCAATTTTATGAATTTTCTGTATTTGGTCATAATGTTTAAATCTTACATTTCCATATTCTTTTGAGTTGGACTCTGATTTGTACTGCTGATTCCGGTCGACAATCATCATCGTCAGAAAAATCTCTTTTTATATCTTCTTCATCACATTCTAATTCAATGCGAGAAATAACTTTTCAATATAAAACTGTCACAACAGCTAATTGCATGCCATGAACGAAACACAATTGATCTCCATTTATAAGCTGTGAAACTCAGTTTCGTACCTTTCTTTTGACAAATCCGAATTTCTTCGGAAACTTTCATTTCGAGTATTTCGAGCATGGCCAATATAATTCGCTTATACTAACTATTTGAAGGCTATTAAAGATTATTAAAGTTTTGTTCAACAATGGAGCCCTACATATCGCGAACCACTACGTATGGAAATCACGGACCAACTTTCTTTCTCTTGGAAATACGAACTTTTTTTGCTGGTATTACCGGTCGTTGTTAGCGGTAATACCGACATCATTTTCTTTTAAATTTACCAGTAAGGGTAACACCGGTAATGCAGTCCCTAGACACTATGTTCTGGTTTTAATAACTTTAGTCCATTAATGCGAAACAACGCAAGGAAGCATACCTACGATACGCGTCATAAGGATATTTTGATATATCCTCAACGTTCGCTCTCATTATTTGAAAAAAGTGCCCCATACATGTGTCAAAATATTAAATTATTAATTTAGAATTAATAAGAAACAAATAATATAAAAATGTCTATTTACTTTATTTCCAAATAGTTTATTTGGAAAATGGAAAGGACAATTAATTGATATAATTTGTACAATTAAAAAGAGGAAGCTATTATTTGAAATCCGAATATTTCAGGACATATCAACTGGAATAAGGTGGCAGATATGGGGAACATACTAAAGCTTCTTTTATGGCAGAATATCTAGTTATTGAATTGAAATCATGAAAGATTATTAATTCGTTAATATTAAGTCGCTCTTTCTCATGCAATAGCAATAAAGAACTATTCATAATTACACAAGTAGCGCATACAAAGATATAGGAACAATCAGGAAAAGTGGGTAGCAAAAATCGACTCCGAAGCAGTAACTAATATTTTATACATCCTGTTATATAAGTAATCAGAATGGTGAATGCACTAGGGGTTATCCTGAAGCTTTCACCAATATTTCATGCAGGTACCATGGTTTTACACTACTACACTACAGCGTGAAGAAGACTATTACATTTAGAACGTGTTAAGTCAAGGTGTGGGAGGCTTGGCTTGAAGTGGCGGTCGCCTATTGCTCATGATGTTTACAAAGAGTGAACCATAGCATGCTTTGTTTTAAATGCTCCTTTTTGTTTGAACTACCTCACAATTAACATTTGAGATCGTTTATTTAATTTTACTCGTTGAAAGTAGTAAAAAACAATTCGAAGCATTTGGAAAATATAATTACTTTACAATAAATTTTCCGTCAAATTTGAGCATAAGTAATGTTCCGACTCGTGGTCTGGAGGTACTAAGTTGTACCATATTTTTTTCTAAGATTCCCAACCCCATTATTCCAACGTCAGATTCAGTTTATTTCAGAATTAATAAGTTATATATTTATTAAATGGACCAAAACTTGATGTGCCCTATTTAACTATAAAGTGCTAGTTAAAATAAAGTATTGTCATAAAATTTAACTATTTTTTTTTAATTTATCACTATATACTAGGAAGCCAATGTTTTGAGGATTACTGTACTTTTTGATTCATTCTACACGAACGTTTTGTGAACAACTAACTTTTGGTAATTATTCTTTATAGTTTAACTTAATCGTAAAGTAGTTTTGTATTTCGAATAGCTTATGGCAAAACTTTCGTAAATTGCCAACAATACAGGCATTGTAATGCAGCAGTAATAAATTACAGAATGAGCCCCGTTTATATAGCAAGCGCATTGTCAAATCGAACAGAGGACAAATGTTCATAGATCACATGAATCACATGAAAATTTAAACAAGACAGAAGATAAATTATACATCTGATTGTAAACAAGTTATCACCCAATAACATGATTTTATGAATAACTAGATATAATATTTGTACGTTCTATACAACCTGTTCAACTAATAACAACGAAAAGGAGAAATGACGTAGAACTTTTAACGTACTGCGGTAAATATTCCATGGACTAAATTTACAATTATAATTAATGACATAAATTAATATTTGTCATTAATTACATTTTGATGTATAAAATCATGTGAAATGCTTTCGGTTATACACCCATTATCAGGAGAAATATTTTTTGCTTTAAAAATTGAACATAAAACTTAATAATATGTAAGAAAACGCAAAAATATATAGACTTACTTTTTTAATTAAAAAAAATTTATATTATATGACAATTTTAATATAAATAAATTTATATTAAAATTAAAATAAATTTATATTATATGACATAAATTTATTTTAATTTTAATAGTATTTCTATATCGTTTTACGTTTTATTGCATTTTTACATTTTATTACGTTTTTTGTTAAGTTTTATAAAAAACAATCTCATGATGTTGGCTATATAGCCGAAAGTGGTTGAGAAGATTTTATACATCAACATGTAATTACATAAATTTTTGAATTTCATTAAAATGAGTATCCACGAAAATCATCCGTTGTTTAATAATCATTATTATGAGATACAAATATACTAGTGGTCGCCCAGTGGTAAATATTCAACCATTATTCATAAAAAATTTAAGCATGAACGTGTACATGCGTGTACACGAGTACATGAGCGTGTACATGTACTTCATTAGTGTGCGTTGTTTGGCTTAATGCCCTGCAAAACCTATGATATTAAAAATTCAACGTTAGTAACTGGACAAAATAATTAAGATAGTTGAATAAGTTTTAAGCAATTAGGATTTAAATAAATAACGCGTAATTGGAATATATTTAGTTATCGATTTTCAAATGTACATTTTGATAGTAATAAAACTATTCATACAAAACGTTTTATTGATGCCCTTCGAACGTGACAGAAGCTTCTTTCTAGCGTGAGAAAGCAAGCAAAATTGCGTGTATCCACAAACAATTTGAATGGGCCATAAACCACCTGCTTGTATTTAGCCAACAACTCAAATTAGCCCTGATACCGATTTCGATGAATATGGTCACTAAAGAATCCGATGGATGTTTGTCAATTGAAAGTTTACAATTGCACCTGTTTTTCAATTACAAAAACCAACGGGTAATTTTCGCCCGCGATTGTAACCTGCGATCCAGTTCAGTCTAGAAGAGACTAGCTTAGTCTCCTGAGATCTACCGACAAGAAATTCACAATTTATTATACTCAGCCAGGTAAATTCAATTAAATCATATATTTCTATAGTAAAATTTTGTTATTTTATATTTATTAGTAAACTCGCGTTATTAAAACACATCACAGTGTTTAATTTTGCATGAACTAACAGTTGTATGTAGACATTAATTAACCTCCCAACCCTTCACGACCCGGAAAATATCCTTAATGTATCCGAACTACGACCAGCAAATTATACAGTGCACTGCTGCTACATAAACACATTGATCAAGTCTGCTCCAGTAACAGTTGATAAAACACAATTACCAGCCCAAAAATTACAAATACAACAAAAGTAAAAGATACAATTCATTCTTAGTTTTAATGTCAGTATTCTATGTCGAGGCATTCTGAAAACCCTTTTAAATCTCACCTTACTTCGTGAGCGCACTCTCTTTATGGCTGCATGCGACAAATAATACTGACTGCTGACTGACTACACGAATTTCGAGTGGCATCGTAGGCATATGGCTTGACGTAAACAAACTACAGACCATTATGTGTTTGAGAAGGCGTATGAACGTAAACAATGAATGAATTTACTTAATTTAATTTAATGTAATTGTAACACATAGATTTTAGTGTTCCGCTCGGTTTCTCCATATACACTTTAACTATGTCAAATCTCACACCCCTCCGTGCGAGCAATATGCTTAAAAAGGGGTACACAATTTGATATTCACGTATTAATATATAGATACGTTCTAAAAAGATATTTCAGGATTGTATCATTGGTTCTATAGAAGGCGGCAAACAAAATATATAGTAAAGTGTACCGTTAGTAGATTAGAAATTCATTTTTCAGATTTTGTAAACTTTCTCTGTGGATCATGTCATCATGATCACTCTTTATTGATTTCAATAGCATTCTGTCAACTCCTGTGGATTTACTTAATCTAAGCAGTACGAAGGTCCTTCTTAAGGACTGTAAAATAATTTTACATTAATTGCTTTATCAGTTATGTACAAGATGTCATTAGTGGTTTTGCAATAGAAATACGAGAGTTACAGTTGCACATGTCACTTACCGTTTTTAATATAAATACTTACCGTTTATTATATATATTCGTAACACCTGCACTGATTTTATATCTTTGTTCGTAAATCGAAACGAAGTGCTTTATTTCTTTTGAACATTGATTTTATTTTGAAATATAAAAGCTTATAAACAATCCATTTCAATCGAGTTTAAACTATGATTTTAATAAACGAGCGAATACACATGATTGATGAAAAATAAAGATTTGGAGTTCAATAATTTTAATATATCTCACCTCCAAAATGTATGCTTGAAAGGGGCAAAGATAAAAAGTCGTCACATATTTGCAGCTTCAAATTATAAATATTAAATTAAATGTCTTGCTGCATCATTTGGCATGATGGACAAAACGTTTTAACAAAATGTCGTTGATCTTGAAATGCTTTGTCTACAATATTAATAAATCTCTTATTTCTGCTGACGAAAAGGAAATTGGAAAATACTTCAACATTTATAGAACAGTTGTTTTGACTACGAGATAAAAAAAATTTTGATAAGCGGAAATCAGGTTACATTTTTTTTGTATGATATGTTTTTCAAACATTTGATGATTTAGCGTCTAGATTTGATAACGCAAGGCTTGGGCTTCCATGGATTCTTTAAACATTTAGTAGTAGTTTTTTAACTAGCTAAACGTGTGATTTGACAGCACTAGCTAAAAGTGCTGACAAATCACACGTGTGTGTATTTATTTTTAAACAGAACTAAGTTATATATATATATATATATATACATATATGGCACCTATTTGG
>WYDF02281007.1:0-17116 GCA_009867245.2 Adranes taylori | reverse complement strand
TCAGCAGCATCCAAAATCAAAATTGCCATGATGATTTCCAATCTCCGACCCGGAGTGGCACGTTAAGAAGAAGAAGAGATCTACACTAATTATTAGTCAGTATTTTTGGTAATAAATTACACAATTCTTTTAAGAATATAGTTGAAGATTACATTAAAATCCTTCGGTAACAACTTTATGGTAATTGATCAATGTAATTCAAAATAAATTAAAATAAATAAATAAGATCATTGTGCGTTGATCTAAAGATAATAATGAAGTAAGTTTAGGTGCAGCGACAGAATTGTAAGTACTTTGTTTAATATTTATTGGGATGTAAACTAACAAATCAAACGCCATTTTTGTTTTCTATCTGAACGCAGGAACAAGTATTGTTTTATTTTATTAATTGTGAGACGTTGATTATTTTACTTATTTGGAAGAACGAATATTTTATTTAAGGTGTTTATGTCATTCTTAAACGAGCAGTATATTTTTATTTAAGTTTTAACAATTCTTTTATTTTTCTGCCTGAATTATAAAAACGAACGACTGGTGTTAGGGGTTGGGAATATAAGAATTTATTATACCAGTATACCAGTACCAGTATTTATTATACGATAAGATAATCTGGACAATTCAAATCTATTAAGCATGTTGCCATGTTATGGAGTGGAAAATGTCTTTCTTTGACATGAGAAATCGCAAAGGAACAGATATAGGCAATGACTATCATCCTCTGCCTGCATGCGTTCGCATTAAGATTGCTGCCAAGAGAAAACGTTTTGATACTCAAAGAAAGAGATTTGATATTGGAAAGTTGAAGAACGAGAAGAGCAGTAAAGAATATGCACTGAAAATATGGAACCGGTCTAAGGGCCTTAGGGTGGATGACGAAAATGATATAGAAAAACACAGATAAAAGGTGAAAATAGCCTTCACAGACACAGCTGAAGGAGTGCTGGGCATTAAGAGCCGAAGAAAAATGAAGTGGATGTCGGAAGTATCTTGGTACCATATGGAACAGCGAAGAGAAGTAAAATTTAAACTAAACGAAAAGAGTGCTAAGGCTGATCACAGGAAATGGATTTGAGAATTGACCGAGAACCGCTTTCTCTGACTGGAAACATAAATGTACTATACGATGTCACGAAAACTGTCTCCAAAAAATTAACGACAGGAGAGCGCTGAAAACTAAACGAAAGGACCTCCGCACCAACGACGAAACACAACTTGGAATGTGACACGAAGAATTCATGGAGGTATTCAATAGAGAAAGTGAGAAAGAAGCTAAATAAGAATCTGAAAAACAGAAAGAAATTGTATAGAATAGAGAAGGAGTAGAAAATGGAACTAAGTCGCACCCACCTTCCAAAGAGGAGATCAAGACAGCCATCAAGCAGCTGAAAAGTAGAAAGGATCTTGCAGCCGATATTATTTCACCACAGCTCCTGTCAACTAATCCAAATACCGTCACTGATCTTCTGTGCCCTCTCTTCAATAAGAATTGGAACAAAGAACACAAGAATGGAGAGAACGACTCCTCATCAAACTAACCAAGAAAGGGGACACCACTAACCGTTGTAATTGGAGAGCAGTCACCCTACTATCAATTCCAAGTAAAATGTTGACGCGGGTGATACTCAACAGAATCAAAGCACAAGTGGAATCACAAATCAGGCAGGAGTAAGCAGGGTTTAAAAGTCATCGTTCTTTTACCGACCAAATTAACACGCTTCGTATTATTATCGACGACTAGCCTTCATCTTCTGTTCGTAGATTTTGAATAGGCATTCGATTCCTTTAAAATGGTCAGGATGTGGAAAATCTTATAGAAATAATGGATACCGAATAAGATAACAAAAGTAATTAAAGAAATTTATAACAACTACAAATGTCATGTCATCAACGAGGGGAAAATTATGAAATTATCCCCAGTCAATACAGGATTTCTCCAGGGAGGTATTTTGAACCCAAAAAACTTTCTATTGGTTTCGGATGAGGTGATGAGGAAAGTCAAGAATGGAAAAAAGAGGGGCATACAGTGAAAGCTAATTAAACGGTTAGAGGATCCAGATTTTGCTGCCCAGATTTTGGTAATATCTGCCCACTCTCTCGGAACTATCTTATTATGGAAAAGAAACTCCAATACGTCGAGTGCGGAGCCAAGATAGTGGGTCTGAAAGTGAAGTCCTCCAAGAGAAAGATTATGAAGGCAAACATAACAGATGTATGAACACTGAGAATGAACAATGATGGCATCTAAAATATAGAGGAGTTCACAAAACTTGGGAACATAGTTACCCATGATGGCGATGCAGCTGCAGATGTCAGAATAAGAATTCGAAATGCAAACGAGGCTGTTCACGGAGGACAAGAGAGTTTTTCACAACGACCAAACTCCAAATATCCAGAACCAATATAAAGCAGTGCTATTATGCGGTTGAGCGACTTGGAATGTCATCACCAACATCACCCAAATCACTGTGCGGCTTACAGGTCTTCCTGAATAGAATAGAAAATTTCTCCGAATCTTCTGGCCAAATGTGATATCTAACGAAGACCTTTGGAATCAAACGGGAGAGGAATCCATCTTCATTCAAATCAAGAGAAGAAAATGGAGGTGGATTGGTCATACCACCCTCCGAGAAAAAGAGGATGCGCTGGAGAGACAAGTTTTGTTCTGAAATCTGCAGGGAAAAAGGAAATGTGGAAGACCAAAGACATCATGGAGAAAGACTGTAGATGACGTGGCAAAGAAGGAAAATAAAACTTTTGCAGAGTTGAAGATCCTCGCTAGAGAGAGTGCGTTGGAGAATCTTGTTGAATCCCTATGCTCTGTAAGAGCGAAAGAAATTAAGTGAAGCGTGTCGTCCGTACCCAGTTACATCTTACAGGAAAGTAGGAACAGTAGGAAACTTAAAGGATCTACTAGCGCTAAAGGACGTAATCTGGCACGATTTATAGCGCAAAATACACACTAGGACCTTTATATAATTAGTGAAATGTTCCATTCTATACGTGTCAGGAGACCTGCACATATGAAAGACATGTTTGATAAAGTACACAACAGTCATATGATTGACGAATAAAACACAACAAAAATACATATTTATGTAAAACTGTAGCCAAACTTTCTTTTGAAATAATTAAAATATACAGATTAAATGGTCATAACACAGATGGATCACTAATATTAATACACAAGTTGTATAAAGGGATTTTTTACAGGCGAGTATAGTTTATGCAGGAAATTATAGTCATTTTAGCCAAAGAAGTACTCTAAAAAATTGTACATGTATTATCCAATGTGTTACACAACGCTCATAATTGCAGTTCTTGGTGGAACGGTTAGATGCTAAAAGGTTAAAAAATACTACAGATACTTATTTGCAAAGCCCCGGTAATTTCGTATTGCTCCAAGGTAACATTTACAATGAGCTTCCATGTTACAGGCTCTAAACGGCCTAATAAAACAATCACTTTGGGGTACTGCCACATAACCGCTAACTTTCCTTCAAAGTAAAATAGCGATTACTATATTTAAGCATTATTTTAATTTCTTATAAATAAATCACTTTTGAAGGTTATATTTTGTTAGATTTATAAATTACATGATTAAATTGGTTTTATTGTCATAAGTTAATTGTAACCGAAATGATAAATTTAATAGCACAAATCTTGTATAAAGTTTGCTCGAATTATACTTAGCTGAGTCTGGCCACGACGGCGGAGACTGCTTTAATTCATAACGAGGCAATGGACGAAACGTCCTTTAATCGTAACGGTAAGATGAAAAGGATTACGTTAGACGAATAATCATCTTGGCAATGACTGTATTCAAATACTATTCAATATTTATTTATATTAAAACATCAATAGTGTCGTGGACCATTACATATTAAAACAATATCAAACAACTTCCATGTTTACAACTACTAAACAACAGTCCACGTTTACTTGACTAACACTTTCGGGAACTAGGTCCATTATTAAGCTAAAAAACTGTGTACAACGTCAAAAGATCATGATTCAAATTTGACAAAAACACATATTAAGTTATTAATGATTAAAATCTTTTAACTTTCTTTTGAGTGTCGAACCGCTCAGGTCTCCATTTTGTGGAAAACTGAAATTTTCCTCGTACACCTTGTCAAGAAGCCAGTATTCGTGCGTTGAACTTAGTGACATTTTAAGACCTTATATTGGTAGAATTTAATTGCTGACTCATGCTGTTATTGAAATGGTATGCAATTATTTAAGATTCTATTTCAGTATACGGCAAAATACATCATAAGCAGTTCCACACCACACATTAGTAAATATTATTTAAAATTCAGTTGTTAGTGACTACATTATCACAGCATTTGTCATTTTAAAATAATATGTTAGACAATTATGCGTTTATTAAAACAATCACAGTGAAGTAAGTTTAAATTATTTTTGATCTGTCATATTACAATTTCTAAAGAACGGGATCAAAAATATAAAAAAACTCGATGCGTATTTTAAATTCGTTATATGTTGAAAAAATGATATGGTTAAGGACCCAAATGTTCGATAACAATATAGAATCCCATGTTTTAATGGTAGGTTTTTGAAAAATATGAAGCTACGCACCGGCAAATTTGTGAAGCTGCAAACTTTTCCTGATTATTTATATTATTAAGAGTTTTCGTGGACATTGTTATTCCAGGGTTCTTAGCTATATTGATCCTCTCTCCCATAAACACATATAAAAGAGTGTATGTGTTCTGAAATCGTCATCCTGCTAGCTCAGTTGGTACGAGCACCTGACCGACAATCAGAAGGACCCGGGTTCGATCCCCGGGTGGGATGATTTTTTCAAGACACAGATATTCATACTAATTTCAAAAATCATTCACATTACATACCGAGTGACCTTCAAACTTTTAAGGAAACTTTGTTGATCGGTAAAACAGATAATCTCACTTTTACCAAATCAGACAAGGGAAATTTATTAGTCATTTTAAATAATTCCAAATCTAATTCTCCATTTTTTGTTAAGGCATTAACCACATCGTAAATGCATTTAATAAAACATCCAAAGTACTCATAATCTGCGTAATTGGCAAATGTATATAATTCTTTAAGATTAATGGGATCAACAGGATATACTTTAAGACATCCTGCGTACTGTGGTTTGACTATTTATTTTTCCTTCATCGGTAACTTCCTACAAAATGAAAAGATTCCATTTCAAAAAACATAATTAATTGCTATAAATAACACTTCCAATCGAACCTACTTACATATAAAAATATAAGACATTTCATGCATCCTCCGTTACGAAAAGTTAATTATTTGACATCAAGAAAATAGTTTTTATAACCAGGAAAAGTTTAATAGTTCCACCAAAACGTATCATTTTTAAATTCATAGTTCAACGTTTTAACCTCTAGTGTGAAAGCACCACCAAGAAAGTGAAATAATGAACTCCCTAAAATGAAGCGCGCAAGAAGAGGTGTATGCATAAAAATTGATAAATGTACATTTCTGGTCATATAACAAATCAACTGATTATTATTGATATAAATCAAATTTTTTAAATCATAAGTGATCAATATTACATGATCATATAAAAATATTATAATATAAAATAATTTTGCAGTGAAACTCGAATTTATATTGTTGAATAAAATAATGGGATAAAACTGATTCTGATTTACGAGTATTAACACAAATAGAATTTTAAAATGAAAATGTAAAATCAGATCAACATCGTTAGTAGTCTGTAAATGGATTCAGATATAATAATCAAATACAGAAATGATAGCCAAATAATAATTAATTATATAGTGATTACTAGAACAAGTTTTCTTATTATTATATACTTCATTTGTTTCAATGTACGCGTATATTTCTTATAAATACATTCTTATATAAAGTAGTCCTTAAATACTATCACCGCCTCCCTCTGTTAGAAATGTTTTCGCAACACTGTATGCCAAAAATGTATCAGGAAAACCAAACAACCAACTCAATATTTCCTATTCCATATACAGAACAGCCCTATTCTTATGGATTTCCATATTTTTGTTATCCACTCCTATTACTTAATTCTGATCTTTGACCTGTAACAACATTCATTTGGAATGTTTGTGGCGACCACTCTCTATCAACCTTCTTTTTCCTTTCTCTTTAAACAAATTTTGTAGCATCGGCCCAGACCGTTTGCAATCTAAATTTTATTTTTAAAGAATAATCCCCAAAAGAACATAAAGGTTTTATTTCATTGCAATGGCTGTTGGTAATGTTCAAAGTTTCCCAAAAACAAGCTCGTGAGATGTATACTAAGTATTAGTATAAACACTGTTATTGTATGCAGAACACCGAAATGATAATCATGACGACCAATTTTCAGTCCTATTGGCTCCCTGCATACGTACATAAAGACTTCCAATGGACTCATGATGGAAACCTGTACTCGAAAGTGTCTCAATCTGTAAATTACTTTCAATCAGTAATCTGTAATAAAATGAATAAAATGATGTGCACACTTCCTCTGAAAGCTTATTCATAAACTATGTACATATATATTACCTAACAATTCATCTACATGTAGGTATGGATATATCTACATCCTCGAATTTTGTAAAATCAGAATTTCTTTTCAACCCTCTGTGTATAATTACGTAACATAACTTCATACTCATTGGTATTTAGTATTTTTGCCGGTACTTCCTTGTCCTCCGGACACACCAGTGCACCTGCAATATACACATCTTCTCCTAACTGCTCTGGTAATATCACCCTGTATATTTTTTCACATCTGGCTGGAATACTCCTCTTCTTGGGATATTAATGGTACTACAATATTTTTCCTTTTATAATTAAATGGTAGAGAAAAAATTCTGTTACTTATTACGGCATTATATTTGCTTAAAATATCTAATCCCATAATAATATCAACGTTGTGGCTAATTTTTTCCACAATACTATACTTATGTAATATAATACTACGTAGCAAAAATTATTGCTGCCCTCCTAGACTTTGTATCATTTTCCGTTTTCTTTACATATTGTAATACACCCCCACCCTATTGGTTGCGTATCACTTTAATGGGCCTAACGGATATCTCAATAATAATTACAGATTCAAATGTTCTTCGGAAATAGGTTGCTCGGGCGCCAGGTCAGTTTAAAGTGAGACCGCACTCTCGAACTGATGGTGATGTTCCTTCGGTCCTCAGTGGCTTACTGAGGGTTTAGGTAAACTCAGTAGGTAAGTAAAGCAGGTTTCTTGTTGTTGCGGGGAGTCTGTACTTATTCACAAATAAGTGAAACAGCATTAAAGGTTTAACAAAACCGTGCATTGTTACTTTAACAAAACGGCTATCGCTCAATATACGGTATGGATCACGGGTAGGGTAGAAACATTCGCAGTGGGTTATAAATCATGTACCAACATATACACAATAATGAGTAAGAGGTAGGAACACTGGATATTTACTACTCACAGCGGGTTGTAAATCATACACCAATATATACACAATAATGAGTAACTGGTAGGAACACTCGGAACCTTCTACTCACAGTTAGTAACGTAGGTATATACAAACGTAACTACAGATGGGGGTGAATAAATCTCAATGCTTAATATGGAGACTTGGCAGAACAGGTATAGTCGAAGGTTGCTACTAGTCACAATCACATCATTCTTTACATAGATGTTAATGTCACAGGAGTTAACAAAACTAACTTTGTATAGAAGCCAGCGTTGGGTATACTCTAACGAATGAATCACTACTAACCACAGTAGCACCCTTGTTTACATAGATTAGCATTTGACACATGTTTGTGTAGGTAGCAGAAATGGTAATCATGATCAGTTACAGTTTCACCCATGTTTACATAGGTGTCACTGTCGCCAGAGCTAACCGTTGTTACAATATGCTAACTTTTTTCTCTACTGCGTTCTTCCAAACTATCGAAATAATAGATTCAATGTTTTTAACTACATGTAATTAACAATTTGGTGTTAGCGGTGAATAAAATGTTTATTCGCCTGATTTTTGTTTATCTTGTTATTTACTGACTAGCTACACTAGTACTTGGCTTATTTGTAATACTGCTTCTATTATTACCAATAAACCCTTTTCTATTAGTACTAAAATTTGAACAATTCTGAATGTTGTAGTTTTTAGTAAATCGTTTCGTTTCATGCGTAATAATGTTTGAGCATTTTGTGCGTGAGGTTGTATGCTGTACTCGCCACGTGCGCGTTGAATTGCGTCTTTTAAAGAACAAAAGTTTGATGACCTAATAATGGTACTAATATTTCGGGTTAGTGTCACTCTTGCTTGTGCTAGCGAAAGTTTTACCATAAGTGCTTCTATCTGTGCCCTAAAATCATCAATAGATTTATGGTCATGACTGGATTTATGTAGTTTAAGAGCGAGCAACGCTACACTCTCTTGGGTCAAAAAGAGCTTCGAAATATCCGCAATTACATGAAAATTGGGCAAATATTCTAGCTCTAAATGCAGTTTAGCGGTTTGGGTAAGCCTACTTTTTAGAATAAACTTTGTTAACAATTTCTTAACCCCTTCATCTAATATTGAATCGTACACTTCCTCCAAATCTATTAATTGATTAAACGAGGATTCAGTGTTCCTCATCATATCATCATAGAAATTTGAAACTATTTTTAAGTCAAATTTTCCCCCATTTTGAACTTATTTTCTGTCAAAATGGTTGCCGTAGTATTTAGACCGTCTCACATTCCTAAGCTATCTATTAATATTTCAGGAACTTGCTTTCATTTATTCTTAATCTCCCCTACATAATACCTAACTTTCTTTACAACAGGTGAATATATGGAACTACTAGCTAGTTCCGAATTAAATTGACATCCAATGCTACCAAATTCTTTTTCAACAACTGATAATTTAGCTAGTTTCTCTCTGTAATTGCCTACCCGCTCTCCTATCATAACCGTTCTTAATTAAGTTTCTGTAAAATACCCTTATTTCCTCATATATCTCTATAGAACTATCAACTTTATTCATACCTTACATTGAATTATTAGAATTTTATTTTGACTGAATGCACGCATATCTATTCTTCAGCTTCAGGCGAATCAATATAATATCAATAGCGGAGACACCTGGAATAACAATTCGTATCTATTCGTTCGTCCCCCATCATGGAAACGAACGCATGATAGCAAACAATATATAAGGCAACTTTGAGGAGAATTGAATTTAGTGTATTAGAATCAAGCAGCCATCTTAAACTTTGAGGCGTTGATTTAAATTAGTTAATTAAATGTTTTTAGTACTAAAATACAGTCTAAACCATTACGTGAATCTTGCTAATGAGTTTTGTTGAATTAAATAAGAAATGAAAATAATTAATTGAATAAAATATATTGCGCAATTCAAAGTAATAAATAATTGAATCACAAAAAGTAATTTACTAAGTGAAATATTAATTCATGTAAGTACAGATTGTAAACATAGCATCTATTAGTAACAATAGGTGTCCTAATAATACACGTAAATATTTTAATTAAAAATAAATTAATTAAAACAAAAATCATAAATCAGCAGTTTTGAAAAATAGTTTAAAAATAAAGAATTGTTTTTAAAAACAAGGTCCACTGGCGTGAGACCTTAATTCTAACTTCGATAAAAAATCTCCCATTATCTGACTTATTTTTTCTCGAGACCAAACGGTGTTTTCCTTTACCATCTTCTTCATCTGCTTTTGACATCGGTTAACTAAATACCCCGTAACAGCGGCTGCGATTATTACAAATGCTATGCTCCCAAAAATTTCTCTAATTTTTAGCTGCCTGTCTGATGTACTGAATGTACTTGATGTACTTGCCGTTCTTTACTCCCGTTGGCTCCCATTGAAAAATTTTAAAAGCATTTTATGACTAACTTTTACTAATTTTAAACTTTTAAAACTTTTTTGCTTAAAGCTTACTTAAAGCTTTGGCAGGATCGCGATGTAGTGAAAGTCGAATTTATATAGTTGAATAAAATAACGGGATAAAACTAATTCTGATTTATTTACATATTTATATGCACAGAATTATAAAATGAAAATGTTAAATCAGATCTTCGTCGTTAGTAGTCTGTAAATGGATTCAGATATAATAATCTAATATTGAAATAATGAATAAATAATTATTAATTAAGTAATGATCAATACAACAAGTTTCCTGAATATTATATACTTCATTTGTTTTAATGCTAATGGTTACACATTACTTAAGCTATTAACATCATACTGTTAGTTCGCGAAGTTTTGAGAACGTGCATGAATTATCAAACATTATATTTAAATCAATATCTAATCACATTGATGATGTCTGTAATTAAACAATGTTTCTTAAATTACAATACGCGTGTATTTCTTATAAAAACATTCTTATACACAAATAGTCCTCAAATACTACCACAATATAAATAAACCTTTATGGGCATAAATAGTGTACAAAATTCCCCATTCTGTACATTTTACATTTAATATCAACTTTTTCTTTAAACTAAAATTGCTTCACATAACAGTATCTATAAATTTTACATAAAACAAATAACGAAATGGAATAAATAACTAAATAATATCTTCAGTTCCTTATACTAACAATGTGAAATAAATCTCCTACTTTCTTCAAGTTTAAAATAAATAACAAATAAGAAAAAATAGCATTTTACACCCACTTTAAGTCCTCCCTCAGGGGAGAAGAGAAGGCTTTACCACCATTACCTCTTGTATGATAACTTCTTTTTTTCTATCCCCATGCAACCTTCACTTCATATATCCTTCCCCTTATAATCTAACCATAAAATTATGTTGTATTAAGATTTATGTATATCAAATACATCGTAATCAATATATGTTTCATTATTGGGCCAAATTCATAAAATCCGTATAATTGTTACTGTATATAAAATAGATTTATGGGGAATTATAGAATATTGTCACGTTGTAATAGGGACAGTACTTGTCCCGCATATAAGGCAATTGTTAAAGTGTGGTAGTGCAACAATGACTGGGATGGAATTATTCCAGAAGAGTTATAAAGTAAGAACAACTCTACACCAAACCAGGATCAGAAGTTGACCAAGCACTTAAATATCTAATCTTTTATTCACGTTGTTTAATTATCTTTATTCACTTTGTTTAATTATCTTTAACTTAATCTACTAAAGCTTGTAATTACTTCCTTTAGGAATTAGTTACAAGGTATCGGGTAAGAAGATCTTCAATTTTTTTTTCTTTGATGAGTACCGTCGTCAACCCAAACAACCGTTTGAGATTTGTTTGGGTTGGATTCCCTTTGTATCTATTTCGCACCCTTGTTCGATACTTCCTACACCAACTGTACCCAACCTTTCTTTTGAGGTTCTATCCTTACTTCCATTGATGTGTACCATTACTCTTAATTGGTGTGTTAATTTGACCTGAAAGTTCTACTGGCACTCGTCCCATCATCCAATGGCCCGATGTTAGCACAACTATTTCTTTGGTGTCATTGGTTTGCGCGTATAGCGGTCTCGAACTAAGACATGCCTTGATCTGACATGCCGTCTAGCTGACCCTTCAACGGTCAGTGGCATGATGACTTCAACTCTTCGGAAGTGGTGTTTTAAGTACTTGTCACACGCTTCAAATAGCCCACGGAGTGTGCTGCCATCATCGTGTTTATTTCCGCAGAATCCATGACTGGGGTGTTCTTTACTCTTCCGTTTCAAATGCCCTGAATTCTTCTTTCATATGCGTAGATACTGAACAAGGTCATACATCTTGCCTAAAATAATTGGACAATGCCAAGTTTGGTCAGCGCGAACTTCCGCTAGCGGTATATGCTTCAGTGGACCTCTCTTTCTCTTATTCCCAATTTCTTTCTGTAAACTATTACTAGGGCGACCATGTTTAGTTATGAATGAGCTTATGTTGCAAAAGTTATAAGCTACTTCTGCAAGAAATTGGACTTGATTCAATAATTTGCATCCTGGTTGCTTCTTAAAAGAACATGTTTGTAAAGTAACTATGAATTTACTAACGTCAAGTCTAAAAGATGGTAGAAAATCTTTATGTACCATTTACGGCTCTTCATATATTTTTTATATCTTCCCATAAAGCTGTCCAACGGATCCACTCATCCCATATGTCTGTTGTATTCGGTAATAATATTAGGACAATCAACATCTATGATTTTCTTTTCCTTCCGATCATATCATCTTACTATCGAAATTGGGGTTTTTCCGTTAAATGAGGATACTAATGTCATATATTTATTGTCCGTGCAGATAACAGATGAAACATCCGCTTTTTCAATTGTTGCAAGAAATTCATTACTTGTTCCACGATTAAAATCTCTCAAAGATGATTATGTGAGCAATTTACAATTAGGTACCCTTTTTCTTCGTATAGTACTCAAGGAATAAATTTTTCCTTTGCCAAATGTACCATTAGAGGCAATGATGTATAATAGCTATCATGAGAGATTCTGTAATTTGCTGTCATGGAATAATTCTGGCTAAACGTAAAACCAAATTAGATGTTTCTCCAAGGTGAAGTTCGTCAACGGACACATCTTTTTGTTCTTGGTCAGCATAAAATTTATAGGCAAATTCTAAAATGCCTGACATAACAAAGAATATGAATCCCCATTTGCGGGGATTCATTGGCATATACTGTTTCATATAACGCCTTACTTTGGTCGAGCACATTTGTTCGTCTATACTGAGATTTTACTCCAAAGCAACCAAAGAAAATTTATTGATCAGGAAATCAACAATAGGTCAAATTTTGTGAAGCATTGACCTCGTATAAGGCATTTTTACCAATGAAGTATATATTATTATGCCATAAAACTGCATTATGTCATTTTCGGTAAAGGAAAGTGGCCTCTCAGTTTTGATCTGAACATCAAATAAATTGAATTATTCTACAATTTTTGTTATCAACTCACTTGAGAAAAAGTAGTTGAAAAACTGCAACGGCCGTTCCAAAGCTAGAGTTTCTTCAGAAACTTCTATGTCTCCATGGAAACGTAGCTGATCAACATTGAAGATCAAAGACTTTGATTTCCAAAGTATATCCTTTTTTGCGGGTCCAGTTCTTCGTTTCAATGGCAAGAAATAAGAGAGAAGCAAGTTATGTTCTTCATCCTCTGACTCTTCTTGAACACCATTTCCACTCGCACTTCTTCCAACCTCTTTCACTTCTACTTCATCATCACGTCCGAGCAAAAAGCGGTCTTCATCGCTATCTACAATGCTAAAATCAGTGTCATCGTCACTTAGACCGGTAAAATTGTTCCAATATTGTTCCAGATCATTTTCTGTTAGAATCTTTTTCCTGTCTATACCGAAAGAATAATTAAAAACAATGAACTCAAGTGCATAGCGTGGCCGATAAGGTACAAAATCAGGAAAACTAATGATACCTCGAATGCATGGTGCTGCCATGGGCAACAAAACAAAATTCGATTTTTTTCAACAATGGCATGTGGCAGCGCAAGACGACGTTATTATATCTTGTGTGATATATTTACAATTACGAATTGCAATTGATATGAGTACATGCAATGAAAACATTTGTTTCGCTTTTGCAGCAATTCTTGAGAGGATGTTCTCTATTCATTGGGAAATTTAATTTTTTTTATAATCTATCTAATAGTTTTTTTCATCAATAGCAGTAAGTATAGATCACACTTGACGTGGTTCCTATACTTCAGATAAGCCCAAGTATATATGAAACCATATACGTAACCCACATATGAAGTAAGATCACTACAATGATCTACCTTCTTTACATATCTGAAATTACATTTGAAATATTATATATTGTAACAAAGTGATGTTACTATAAATATATTACTGCCTATATTCCTGTCCTGTTAAGTGTCCGGATTAAGCATTGGGATTTATTCACCCCTCCGTAATTGCGTTTGTATATAACTACCTTACTAACTGTGAGTAGAAGATACCGAGTGTTCCTACCTGTTACTCATTATTGTGTATATATTGGTATATGATCTTAAACTCGCTGTGAATGGTAGATTACGAATGTTTCTACCCAACGCGTGATCCATACCGTAAATTGAGATATAGCTGCCATCCAATGATAGTACATGTCGCCTCACCCTTATTATTTGTTTGATTATGATTGATTGCTTGCGTCCCGTAGTTACATGCTTCTCACCTTTTCGTCGTTTCGTTATTTTGTCACCGCATTCTGGATTGTAATATACGAGCACCGCTAAATTCATTTGCACCGCTTTTCCATTATTATTACGCTAAGTGCTTTATTTACTATATACTTTGATTACCGCCATAAAGGCTATAAATGAATTTGTGTTTATATTTTGAAGGATGAAGGATGACATATTCTTTCCTTGGTTATAATTAGAAGAACAATACACGATTTTGTTAAACATTTTATGCTGTTTTACTTATTAGTGAATAAGTTTATTACAGCCTCCCCGCAAGAAAAAGAACACCTTTTTAATTACCTCTGAGTTTACCGAAGACCTCAGTAAGCCACTGAGGACCGAAGGAGTATCACCATCAGTTCCAGAATGTGGTCTCACTTTGAACTAACCTGACGCCCGAGCAACCTGTTTCCGAAGAACATTTGATTCTGTAATTATCATTGAGATATTTGTTAGCGCCATTATTGTGACACGCCAGCAGTAGGGTGGAGTAGTGTTTCAATATCATAAAAAATACGACACATGATTTAAGCAGTAAGATTTGGGAGCATAAGAATCATTCGTCGTAATTCTCTTGCTCCAGATATCCCCGTGTATTTTTAACAACTTCTGTCATGTACTATTAAAATACATATAAACACTTTCGTGAAGTCATCAGGGAGAAGTCGTTCAGGGAGTATAAACACCACAGCGCAGTAGCCTACAGATTTAAATAAATCTGTAGTCTCCAGACATTACCCTGTATACTGGGTGAACACATATTAAAAAATTAACATTTTAGTGTATATGAAACTTATTTCCTTTTTACAAAAAATATATAGGTAAATGCTTTCGTAGCCTCATGGTAAACTTTCTTGAATAAATTGTCATAAAAATCATTAAAAAAGTGACAACTTACTAGATTGGAACGCTCTTAATAATCTATTTAATACTTTGTTTTTATGAATATCAGGAAGTATAGAACACACCTGATGTGGTTCCTATCCTTCAGATAACCCCAAGTACATATGAAAGAATATACGTAACTCCCATATGAAGTAAGATTAACACAATTATATACTTTTTTTACATAACAAATTACATCTGAAATAATTTATATCATAAAAAGTACAGCACATGATTTAGAAAGATTTGGGAGCTTAAGAAAGGCTCATCGTGATTCTCCTACTCCAGATATTCTCGTGTATTTTTAACAACTTCTGTCATGTACTATCAAAATACAAATAAATGCTATCGTGGAATCATCGGGAATTACAAGCACCGTAGCGTTGAAGTCTACAGATTTGACAAAATCTGTAGTCTCCGGACATTGCCCTGTTTATTGCGATAACACAGATAATTACAAGAATTTTACAAAAAAATTAACATAATATTATACATCAAACTTATTTCCTGTTTACAAAAAATATATTAGTAAATGCTATCGTAGCTTTAATGTTTTAACATATTGTGATAAAAATCATTAAACAGTGAAAAACTGAACTTCCTAGATTGGAACGCTCTTACAAAATAATTTCAAGTATTAAATGATCATTTTAGAATACCAGATTCATTAACATCAATAATTTGAAATATGATTAGCTGGCGTTATTGCACCTATCGCCTTTATCGTACTGCAAGTTATACTACAAATCTTAGAAAGAAGTTGCAGGTCATAGATGAAGTATGTTGGATGAGCCTGACAATTTTTTTCAACAACGTTCGAGAATAACATTTCAACAATAACTACAAAATTTTAATAGTTCGGTTTCGATTTTAGTTGTCGAAATAAAAATCGCAAGATACGTCTAATAATATATACTTAAAAATTTTCATCTAAAATACAAATATAACAATGATAAACATAATAAATAAATAATAAATGTAATAATAAGAATATGATAAATTGTTTCATAAAACAAACACTAATTTTTGAGTTCGTTATGAGTGTTTGCTATCAATGTATAAGATTTTTTTAGTTTGTAATGTTCGTTGTAATGAAAGTTGTAACACTTAAAAAATTACATAAATTCTTTCAAACTTTTACAGTTTTCAGTGATGCAACCCACTTCAGAGTATTGTTTTTGAATTTCGCTTGAAACACATTTATCGTATTCATAAACCTTCCTGCAAAGTTTGTCATTATTTTCTAAAATATAGTAACATTTTTTCCTTATGTTTAATTGCTTAGAACTATTTTGCTGAGGTGTAAAAGCATCCATACTGTGTTCCCGAAATATTCCGTCCGGTGTGAACGCATTGAACTTGTCGTACATACATTTAATATAACAACCGAATTCTTCGTAAGGTGCATAGACATTTTTGTTCATAGCATCTATAATAGAAATATTGACGGGATACATTTTATAGCATTCTATTTCTACTTGAACGATAAACGCCTTGTTTTCATCAAAGATTTCCTAAAACAAAAACAACATTTTCATATGAAGATACTAATAAATTTGCAACAGTGCAAATGGTGCAATACCAACAGATATTGGACATATCCAATGATTAAAAGATATGAGATTTTTGTTTGGTCAGTAAATGCTGTGAATTTTAGTAAAAACATCCCCTCCCGCTGCTCTAAATTTAAGTATTCCATAATATTGCCAATATTAATTTAATTAATTGCGGCATCAAAAGCTGCTCTCATCAACCAGCAAATATTATTATAGCAAATAGTTGACACTTGTTCAATTATTCAAAATTGCTCATTCTTTATAATTGTTGACTTATATATGGTCATGGGGTACATGTTTTGTCCAAAATGCATTGATAAAAAAAAAACTTTATTGAAAAACTAATTTATTGACTTTATTGGAATTAACCTATTAACGCCCAGAACTATGTTTTGGTCGAATTTTGTATAAAACTTTACAAATCATTTCTTTGTTTGTTACATAGCATGGGAAAAATAATTAAAAAAATCTATATGAGCACATTTTGGACTAAAGG
>WYDF02280996.1:0-17118 GCA_009867245.2 Adranes taylori | reverse complement strand
ATTCGGTGCGAACAATACGGCTATTGTTATATAGCTAAAATCTGATGTCCAACTACCGATGATTTTCATTTTGATATCCATAAGAACTGACCAACTTCAGCTGTTATCATTGAAATCATAAAGGTCTAGTTTCTTGATCAGCAAATCCCATGAGACACAATCAAATGCCTTAGACAGTTCCTTAAAAATAGCTACCCCTATTTCACCATATTCAAAAACAGTTAATATATAATTTACTAGTTCATTTATTGCCCTGGCCGTTGAACAGCCCTTCTTTTAACCAAACTGTTTCTTATTCAAGCGACCAGATCTTCACCAGATGACCAGATGTTCACCAGATGATCCACTATTTGTGCTTTTACAATTTTTTCAAAAAAATTTCCAATAATTGGAATAATGGATATAGGTCGATAATTCTAGAGTGAGAAGTTGTTTTCTTTTTTGCGTAGTGGCATTACTTTAGCATACTTCAATTCATTAGGAAAAACTCCCTCTAATAAGCAAATGTTGATTATTTTCGTTAATGGAACAAGAATAACATTTAAAATAGACTTCATGACTTTAGAGTTGAGACCGTATATGTCTCTATAGTTGGAATTTTTTAAGTTCTTAATAATATTACGTACTTCGTTGAATGAAGTCATTCTATAGACGAAAGGGAAAACGATTTGAGACGAACGAATGAAATATTCATCAGAAAATAATGAATTTAGTATCTATGCATATACCTGCCCTGATGTTTGTAGAAATTGATTGGGTTTTATTTTTAATTTGAATTTAATAAGCGACTTGGTACTGGCGCTTCGTTTGATGCAAATCAAATGCAAGACTGCGATTTTCCTCGCTATTCAAGAAAAGAGATTTGATCATTTAATGGTGAATTATTCTAGTTGAAACGTGCGAATTGACACTGGAAGACAACTAGTACATGACCCAAAATGCGTCGAAGGAAATGCGGCTATATTGAGTAGTCCTTTTATGTGAAATTAGCTCACAGAAGGCTCTTCTGCAGTGTTGTTCGAACACGTGGCATTCACTGTAGCCGGTCGCTAGATAGCAGTGACCTGAAAGAAACTTCTCCTAGAAGATTTTAGGCAGTTTTGAACTACGACCAATAGAAAAAATTATTTTGTTCCGTTGTGATTTCTAAGGATCAATATTGCATTATCTTTTTGACAAAAGCATAAGCGGTGGTGCGCATAAACTTTCGCCACCAAAATCTTAACGAGCATTGCACTGAAATACCATCTGCTAAAATTCTTAAAACTAATAACCAATCAGAGAAGACTAGCAATCGGTCGAAACCACAAAAGGGTGAGAAGCTTAACGCAGTATTGAAAATATTGTGGGCGAAATAAACGTTAAAAACTGTCCAGTGAAAAATAATAATAATAATAACTTTCGCAAAAGCCAGACGCGGAAATATCCTGTCAGTGTAAATGCATATATTTATGCCAAAGCTTCCGACATCTCGTCGATATTTTCGTATAGCAAGCGGCAAAATATCTAAGCGGCGCGCTTTGTCTTTTCTCCAGCGTGTAGTGTCGACATGTTTGAGTATTATATTCTATGGGAGTCCACATTTATTTTATGTATAATGCTTCCGTGTTAGCGGCTTATTTGATAATTTCGCGCCATGTCTATCTTTTAATCGGATTAAATTTCTATTTTACCAATTTATATTTATATTATTTGTTAATAAATTTATATTATATTAGAGGACTACTTACTATGTTAATTAATTAATTGAATTAATTTTCATGGACTATGTTAATCTGATAACAAGTCGTTCCCAGTGAACCCACTGCCAGTGCTGATGTTGATGTGCATACAACATTTTGGTTTGCCGATGATTTCTATGCAACTTGCTGGTGGTCTTGATTGTAAATTAGTTGCCAGAAATCGGTATTTTACCATTTGGTCACTAATTTAAATATTGTGAGCTCTAGGAAAGCTGATTTGATGAGTACGGCGGTTTTTCTACGATTTCGAAGAGCTTCAGGTCTCAAAGCTTGACAATTTATTGGGGGAAAGGTTAATAGGGTTGTTGCGCGATGGCGATCTTGTCCTGCTCTTCTTGTGAAGTTTCCACCTTGTTGGTATCTCTTTCAGAGGTTCGAAACCAGACTGACGAACAGAGAACTATGAGCTAACATATCGGTGGAACATCGCTTCTTGCGTTACTACTCTTGAAACTTCTTCTTGTTACTGCTATCGAATTTCGATACTTTCCCATGGCTTATTTGACAAATTGTTAGTTTTACTGTTTGATAATGAATCTTTTGTATTTCAAAATTAGTAGCAAAGTTCTAGCGATAAATAAAAACAAAATTTTTCTGTAGCAACACTTGATTTTTATACAAGTGTTGCTACCTTAGAAAATTATACGTTATTAAAAAGGAGACCCCCCCCCCCTCCTACCAATAGTTTAGAGTAGTTTATTTGGTATTGAACAAAATAAGTAAAATAATATATCGATACGAACAATATGAAATATTTACAAACAAATTAAAAATTTATAAAATAAAACAATTACATTGAAATGTAAAGAAGATGAGCCATAAAGTAAACTTACAGAAACTGTTCAAAATAATTCCCTATGACTTTAATGTAGCCTCAAAAGAGTTATGAAGTTTCTCAGAGTCTTATGTTCTGATGCTTCTGAAAATCTGAGCGATGCTTTTCTCTATATCTTCTCATGAGGTGCTAGTGAATTATGTAGGTACTTTATTTTTTACGTAATCCCAGAAAGGAAAATCTACTTTACTTGAAGTCAGGGGATGTGGCTGGTTACCTAAATGATTCAACAATTTCATTCCATTTGTCTGTAAACTTGTTATGATAGTTATGAATTGCATGGGCTTTTTAATTTCGATGATACATCATCTTTCCAGTAAGAATATTTAGAAAGCAACAATCAGCAATCACGTCAAATTCTATGTTATATTTCTATGAGGTTCATGTGAGGTTCATGTGTTAGATTCATGTGAGGTTTGTATCGTCCGATTTTCTCATTTGAGAAGGAAAGATACAAATATATGGTCGGTACATTATTCTTGCGGCTTTACAACAAATTTTATTTTTACAAGACAATAACGACATTTAACAAAAGCATTTTTATATGGTTATTACGGAGCATATTCACCACCTGCTTCAATTACTGCTTCCCATTTGCTTAGCAGTCGTTTGATTCCACGGTAGGTAATCCAATCCTTAATGGCGGCCACCAAGTCGTCGTAAACTTCGAAGTGATCGTTTGACTTGGTAGTCCGTAGGCGTTTTTTTGAAACCAGTTTCCAGGAACACATGATACTCAACATGTGGATACGTATTGCCGTGGTGGAGCATGAAATGGTGCCGTTTGCGTGATCTTTTCGTCTTGATTGCAGCGTGAATGCGGTCAAGTTGAGCCGGATAGACGTCACTGTAGATATTTTATTGCCGTTTGGCGTTTTTCTCCGGAATTCGTCACGGTTGATGCTGATCATCGTCACTCCACCTCTGTCCTACCAAATACACGCCTTTATGTATTCCTTTGGCTGAAACACCTGGCGAAACGTAAACTTTCTTTCTTTTGATGTTTCTGAAGAGAAGCCTTCTCAGGAACGGAGTTTGCGCGTATCGCTATACCAAATCGGTAAACATTCGGCTTTGTTGTTGACGGAGAATTCGTGGGGCATCATATAGCAGCTTGTCTCGTCCACTGCTGGACATAAGCCTATCTTATAGAGGGTTTTAGCCGTTTCCTATCACACTGGCCAATGCGGGTTCATAGGGGGTCAAAGTTAGAACGACATTTCCTTCAGTTCTAGGTTAAACGGTTATACCGCCGTGACTCGGTCGCCAGAGCCTCTTTAGTTTTATAGCATGGTGTACCGAATGACATAGTCACCACTCGGGCAGGCGAGGTTGACGTTTGGGTTGGCTATCTTGACCCTGTATATGCCATCACCCCATCGTGGGTCATACATCCAGCCGAAAGCTTTCTGCGAATGATATTCCAATAGTTGTTCTGCCACGGCTGCTAAAAGGTCTGTTCGTTGAAATTTGATGGTCGACCTCTTCCTTCTTCATATGTGAGGTTTGTATCGTCCGATTTGAACTTTTTGAACCATCTTTCAACTTGGCTTTTGCTGATTGTTCCTTCGCCAAGAAGTTCATTGAGATCGCGAAATTACTACTGAATTCCAACGTATCTCGAAGTGGTAGAGCATAACATAGCGTATATGGATTTGATTTTCAATAGCATTTTCACAAACTGAGAGAGGAATAAAATTTAAGAAAAACATACATTCTTAAAGAAAAAATAAATCGCGAAAAAAAGTCACAATATTTATGCACCGACTTGATAATGAAAAATATAGAAACATGAAATATGTATATTGTTAATTACTAAACTACTCCAAATATTTTTCTCCCATTTTTTTCTCGAAAACAGAAAATTCAAAGCTCCAACACTGCAATTAGTGATACCTAGATATTAATTTTATTCTGTAACTTAATAAAAATACTTATATTACTAAATTAACATTCACACTAATCAAAATATTATTAACAAATACAAAACATAAAACAAAAAAATTGTCTTTCATAGAATGATTATTTCGCTACGTTAATAGACTTACTGTGTTTCGTTAGATATATATTATGTACATAAATAAACGTTAAGAATTACCAACACAATTTTCATATCGGAGGTAAAGCAATTTGTGTGCATATATGCATATGTGTGATATTACATAAACATTGTTGTAATTTAAAATATGAATAACATATGACCTTGAAATGCAACAAACGCATAAAAATAACGACGACGACGACGATGATGATGATGAGTTAGTTTTGTTCAATAACATATATCTGTAAATAAATATTAATTAGTATGTTTGTGGATAGACAAGTGTATATTTTTATTTAATACTCATAAATTACGTACATTTAGAATTGAGGTTATCTATATACACTGCACGCACATTTAAGTATTTTCATAAAAATTAGAATTATTTAATAAACAATTTACGCTGGTTAATAACAATTCTTCTTGATTTGTTTAGCTTTTGTAGATGCCGGTATGATTGCATTAGTCCAGATGACCTTGCTTACTGAATATCTAGATAAAACCGCTCATGTCAATATTGCTTATCCCTTTATTTTTAACTGACATAATCAACTCTAGAAGCGAGTACTCCTATTCAGCAGCACCCTAGTTTGTTTTTGTTGCGAACGGCTTTTTATTCCGGGCAGGATCATTTTTGATTCTTTCATCCAACTACCTTTCAATCAAGACGTAGACAAGGGGGGGGGGGGGGGGGACAATTTATTGAATAGGATTGTTTATCTAACCTTCGATTATTTCAAAGGAGGAATGGTTTAACTTATTAATTAGTTAGTTATGGAAACGAAACATGTAAAATGCAAACAAACGAAATTTGCAAATTATACAAAAACTTGCAACAAAATAATATTTTATTAAAAAGATCCAACCTTCCGCAACAAAATAACACATCATTTTAATGAATTGGATGAAAAATCTACTAAATTTATCTATAAAACAGATAGATCTTAAGACATTTACTTAATTAAGATTCATTAATCCAGATGCACTGTCCAATAAATTAACTCCTAGATTTCTTGTCACAGAGCGCTTGTCGTATTCGCACGCAAAAATTTTCTTTGCTCATCAAACATTATGGTGTTACCTATTTTGAAAATCACTTGCTGCTGACAGATTAATTTATTTGATATTAAAAATAAATATCGTCGCTCGATAAATTAATCTGTTAATTACATCTGCTGAAACGTGTGATACAGTTCTGAATGCAAGTTGTTTAAATAAATTTACTTCTGGCACAGGTGAATGTGAACATGTTTTTCATCAAAATATTTAATCTATATTTTGATACACATATGAATACTATGTTGATTTGTGTAAATTTTAATTAATATATTTGAATTTTAAAATTCCCTAGACGTTTAAATAAAATTATGTGTAAGAGTTTACGATTTTTACTCTAAGGTTGAGTAAAAAATAAAAAGAAAATATGTAAGTGTCATCTTTTTGATTTTCTAATAATAAATCAATTCAAAAAACCTTTATTGACGTAACTTATAGCTTATATTAATTATTCTTAACATAAGTACAAATGTTACAACGAATCTAAAAAAAACAAAAAAATAAGAAAGCCCATTTTATGCTCCACTACCTCCCCTAGAAGGAAAAAAGAATTTTTACTTTCTTTATTTCCTACCCTCAATACCATGCCCTTTTCCTTCTCTCCTTGAATAATTTTCCATTATCCCTGTGCCTTTTATTCACTCTTACATTATCTGCCAAACACCGTTCTTCATAACCCCAATTCATTCCCGTTCATGCATTCAGTCAATGATCCCACCTTTCCTCATTTCTTATACATATTCTATCTGTTTCCCCTTTCCTCACTCATACATATAAAACGCACGAACATTCTTTTTTTCATGCTTATACCCACTGTTATATACTCTGGCATTCCCTCCCCATTTATTACACTGAAAGATTTCTTTTTATATCACCTCAATATCCATCCTTATCTCAACTTCATTTTCAGCTTCATCTACGTCACACATTTTCCCGATCCATCTTTTCATAGACCATCCTGTTCTTTCATAGAATTTCTTTGCCCATTTATACTTCCCACATTCTTCATCTCACCGAGTCTGATGGTGTTATCTTTTTCACTCCACTTAATCTTCTCAATAATACACATATCAACCTTTCTATCGCCGCTCTTTCTTTTACACCACAAACTTCCGTTCCATATAACATAATACGTTGCACACAAACTTCTACTATTATGATTATCATTCCAGAAGATTCCACTTTACAGCCAAAAAGTAAAGTCCGAAGTTCACAAAATTTGTAGTAGTAAAAACTCCTGTAGCTTACACAAAACTGTAACAAGAAATGTAACAAATTCAACTTTAGAGTTTTTATATTTGGTGAAGATATGACAAATTTACAAATATTAAACCAAAAATGAATTAAACAAGAAAATTAGCAAATATGTTTCTCTTTTCCGTGGTATATCGATTTGTTTCTGGATAAGTGGAGTATACTGGAATATGAAAACAGGCGAAATATATTTTCTTATAATATTAATTATACACCAATATTCTTATCTACTATTTGTAACGAGTTTGAGGCGATTCCAAAACTGTAATCTGTCCGTCATTTTACTTACCTACCAATACTTAAAATGTGTAAATATTCGTAAAACTTAGGTTTCGTATTTGCACAGAATGGGTCATGTAAAGTACACATTGAAATGATCACGAAGAAGGCAAGATGAGTTGCCTTCTTGAGTAGGCATGAGTAGGCATGAGGAGATTGGATAATATAAATGCTGGATAAGTGGAGTGAAAAGAATGGTGAAGTTAGAGAAGAAGGTATGGAAGGATGAAGGTAAAATGTTGTAAAGAATTGTAAAGAAGTGTACATTGAGGGACTGCTGAATGAGGGAGGATTTAGATGTGTGAATGAATGGATTAAGAGTAGAAAAAAGGTGAATAGGAGGATTGGGTGGTCGACGGATAGACGGCTTGAGAATTGGAGATGTTGATGTGGAATAATGAGGGATGTGGAAAGGCAAGAAAGATATGGAAGAATAAATGTAAATAGGTATAATAGTAAGTATATGTAGATTATGGATGAAGAGCATATGGCTAAATATTTAGCATCAAGGTTATGCATGAGAGAAAAAAGAATAATTGCAAGGTTCAGATGTTAGAATGAGGAGAGTGAAAATGAATATTAGATAAAAGAGCAAGAAAGAATGCGTAAAATATGTGGAAGGGAAGAAGAAAAATGGAATCAATGGATGAATGAGTCTAAGAGGACTGAATGGAGTGAGAAAAAAAAGGAGTTTGGCGTAAACTGTGAGTAAGTTTGGGAATGGAGGGGATGGTTTAGATATAATGAAAATAATTATGATTAAAATAAGTAAAAGAAGGTAGATAAAGTAAAATAGAAATAAGAAGGGATAGAAGGAAAGGGGAGTGAAAAAAAGGAGGTGATAAGTAAGGGAGAATATGGAAATAGTAAGGGTTTAAGAAGAGTGAGTGTTGCGGATATGCGTAAGGAGTTTAAATGATGTGTGGCAAGTAAGAAATGAAGGGGAGGAGGGTAGAAGTGAATGGTGGAGAGGTTGATGAAAAGTGGGAATGGGAGAAGTTTTGGAAGAAGGGAGTTGTGATAATGACTGGGGATAAGGAGGAGAGGATGGGAGAGTAAAAGGATGGATGTAAATATATGTGGAGAGTAGGAAGGGGTAAGAAAAATACTCTATATTCAAGGAGTTAGGGGAACACTAAAGGAATTGGAAATCATGAGAAGACTTAGGATGGAACTAAATAAAAGAAGCTAAAAATTGAAGAATACTGGGGAATAAAGAGGAAAAAAACAGATAGGAGATGTACTAGAGATGTATGGCTCGAATGTTTTCCGCCGTCACAGCATGAAAAGACAACCTTCAGGACATTCTACACTCACATTGAAACGATCAAGTTTAAATTTTATAAATTGTCATCTCGGATGGTCTTTCATACCCAAAAGCCCACTATACATTGTTGTTGACTACGGATACATTTAATATGTTACAAAATCATTCGATAAAGACATTCACGCAACACTATGATTTTTCAGCATAGTTTACTTTAACATACTGCAAAAACTACTTTACACTAGTTGTCACTTTTCTACTACTTGAATGCTATTTACGATAAAAAAGAATAAAATTTGACGATTATGTATGTGTTTTAGTAAACGTTAAACAAATCAGTGCTACCATGTTCAAAAAGGCAGCTCTTTCCATTTCGTAAAATACCCATTTGGTTACTCTTGTAACTGTAAAAGTTTAATTTATACAGTGCGTTTAAAAATATAATTTTTAGATATCTATATAATTATTTATATAAAATTTATATTGTTTAATACAAATGAAGTTTCCTTTCAAATTTTAAACATACATGTCGTACTAATATATATGTACATCTAGCTACACAACGATTTATTGTAACTGCAAAACTAAAGTTTAGAATATGGTTTCTAGTTTACACGCTGCATACTAATGTAAAAAAAAATACTTAAGAGGCCCTTGTATGTCAACTAATATATTCAGTACATACGCTGTGTCTCATCTATGATCTGCATTTAAATAAATACATAATTCTGTCACATAATGGTTGTTTGTACGTCACGTTGTCGTGAAACTCAACATCGAAAGGTGTGTGGGCCGATATACACACTGATATGAAATCTGCACATTTCAAATACATTACTACATTTACAAATCAAAAATCGTTGTAAATTAAATAATAAATTAGAAATACAGAAAACTCAAAATTAGTAAATAATTTATAAAGCAAAGTTCTAATAAAACATACAACATATCACAAAAGTGTTAAATTTAGAAATAAATTTATTCGAAATAAGTAATTATATAAACAAATTCGTTATCTCTTAAATTGTTTAAAAATATCTCCATTTGAATTTGTCAGTTTGGTGCCTTTTTTAGGTTTTGAAAGGAGATCTTCAACACTGCAATTGAGAGAAGGTCCTGATTTTGAGGTCAAAGGAATTGGAAAGCCTATATCTTCTGGCGAGCAAGTTTGGTTCGAACATTCTGCCAGTTATTAGACCCACTATATAGTTTCCACATTTCAACCATGCAAATTATTTCATGCATACTTGACGGAGAGTTTTATGGTTACAGTAACGGGCACCGCTACAATAAGTACATGATAGATAAGTCCAAAGTTCTAAAAATTATATGTAATTCGTGCTTATGTCCGACACGTGCAGGTGAGATGCGCATATCGAAGATCTCAGAAGTCGAAGATTTGTTGCGAATGGAACTCTGAATATAATGAAGCAACTTCATATGGAGATATGTGTTCTCCTGCATTGCATTTCATGTAGGGCTTGCAATCATTCCTGTAATATGATTTAAGTGGTCCATAGAATGCAACGTCTAACGGTTGAGTCTCGTACGACGTGTGGGGTGGAATGGATAACATAATAATATTATTGAATACTTGTCTAATATTAATAAGACTTTTTCGTTTTCGGGTTGTTTTGCATGTGCAACAAAGTGTTTAAGATGAATAGTTCTTCTGTTATCCAACGTTCTAAAGACATCAATAAACCGTACTAAACGGTTTATTGATGTCTTTAGGACGTGACAAAAGCTTCTTTCTAGCGTGAGAAAGCAAGCTAAATTGAGTGTATCCGCAAACGTATCCGAATGGGCCATAAACCGTCCGCTTGTATTTAACTCAAATTCAATTGGTACCGACATCCGATATTTTTCGACGAATATGGTCACTAAAGAACCCGCATAAACCACTCTCATTCAAGCCTTCTTCGTGTTAAATTGGTTTTTGCATTCTTGGAACATTCATATTTTTCTGCAAGAGGACTATCTTTCTCCAACAGAGATGAATGTCGTTGACGAGGGAAAATAAAAATTGGAGCTTTATTACCTCCAGCGGCACTCATTGCTCAAACAAGTGTTATTTTACGACCGCGTTCCCAGCTTGTCATCGAGCCAACCGTCCTCTGACCTTTAGCCGCCAAAAATTCTCCTGGTTCATGCACAGTGGAAAGTCCAGGCTCGTCAATATTGTAGATGTTTCGTGGTGAGAAGTTGTGTTTTTCATAACAAGTTGTAAAAGTACGAAGAACCGAGAACCTTTTTATTGAAACCAACAGCCCTAGTTGCTTCCGCTTTTCGTCGTAAAATTTGATTTCTCTTTAGAAATGCTACAAGCCAATCGCGACCTGCCATTTAAAATTCGGTATTAAAATTATGTTTTATGCCATTTGTTTTATGCGGCATACTGAAATGCTCTGCGTCTGATTTCCTTATCTGTACAACCATAAAATATAGATGCTAGATATTTTATTTGGTTCGACATTTCCACCTCCTGTTCCCTGGTTTTGTATTTGGGTACAAAACCGGTTTTGTACCCAAATAGGAGTGACAAATTTTCTTTGTTAATTCTTTCTTCCAAGGTTGAAAACGGAATTTTAAATCGTTTAGCATCCTGACGCATAGAAAAGCGTTCATATAATCGTTTGGCGGCATTCAAGTTTCAAACTGATCACTTTGCTCTATTAGTATTTCTAATACGTGGCTTCGGCATCTGCAAAATATAAAAAACTAATAATAATACATTCTTATTCATTAGGGCAATGTCGGTCACTTGACCGGTCTTGCCCTCATACACATGCATACTTTCAAAAATAATTTAGGTTTTTAAAATTTTGATTAATTACCAATTTATTATATAAGACAATTGTACGACGTAACAACCTACAGATAAACTACGGTCATTTAAAAAGATTATGAATATAAGTACTTACCGCTTATTTCCAATGATAACAAAATTATAAAGAACACAATGAAGACAAAAACTGGTGACTATTCCACGTGAATGCTTGTCGGTGACTGAATCAATTAAACACGCTCACTATTAGAATGTTAAAAGCAGCCATTAGCACAAACCGCTGTTGCCGGATCTGATTCCCTTATTTAAATAGAGGTATGACCGGCATTGCCCACTGACCGGTATCACCCCATTCTACTGTAAGCAAAGTAAACTAAGCAGGCCCGCCGCTAGATGTTTGTACGCCCGCGTGCAATATCGATTATGCCCCCCCCCAGAATCGACGTTTCTACAGAATTCGACGTTTCTACAGCTTCAATGGTCCATTAACTAAATAGACGAATTTCAAATAGGCAAATAACAAGTCAGTTTCATTATTCTACAGAAATTGAACTTTTCTTGCCTTTATGTTTGCAAAATCTGCTATCAATTTTCTCGTATCCAGGCTGTCTAAAATTTCATGTTCAATCGAAACTATAGCTAAATTACTTAGTCTTTGCTGGTGCATTGTTGATCTTAAATAGTTTTTTATAACTTTCAACTTTGAAAAGGACCTTCCACCGGATGCAACTGACCCTGGCAATGTAAGTAATATTCTTGGCGCTATTGCTGTGTTTGGAAATGTTAAAATAAAGTCATTAGTAAAAAGATATTGTAACAGGGTCTGCGGATCATTAGACTGGTTTTCTGGAAAATGCCCTTAATTGACTTTAAAGTCCTGATTTCATTAAATAAAACAATACCGTCAATGTCTGTTTCACCACTAGAATCATTTTTAAGCTTTAGATTTAAATCTTTACAATGTTTCATTAAGTCATCATTGCAGTAATTAAATAAGTTATTGCTCAAAAAGCCAAATACGTCGGTAAACGTTTTTAACTCCTCGAAACTGTCCTTTAAAGAGGTTAGCGTCTGATCTAGGATTCTGAAAAAAACTCTACTTTGTATTTGATCTTGAGGTCTAGTGAAACTTCATCACTATGTTCATATTGAAATTGAGTTGGTCTTCTTCTTGGACGAATCTTCTTCTTGGTCTTCTTCTTATTGGTGGGAAATCTGTTTCTACGTTGAGAACCTGAACCACATTGGTAGCTTCTTCTAATATCCTCTCAAACTGTTCATCAATGCGATATTCGGTGAACTTAATAATCAATTTATCCAACATATTTACACAGATTTGAGTATTCATTCTGGGACTTTGCATCATTTTACTCAAAGCATTAAGTTCGTTTAAAATCTCAAACCAAATTATTACTGAACAAATAAATCTATAATTTTGAATGCTCAATGCAAGCGAATGAGCTTTGTGACATGTTGTACAATCCCATTCGGACGAATTATTATCAGATATTTCCAGCAAAGCATCAAATATTTTTTCGAGATGGTACCGTAATGGTTTGACTGCATCGATTCTGCTAGATCATCGCGTGTGGAACTTAAAGCTTTTAATCTAAAATCTGATAAATGTTTGTAAATTATCGACTACCTATTTACAGATGATGAAAAGAAAACGTAAATTTCTTGAATTTTATTAAAGAAATTCACAATTTCGTACGTAATATTTGCTGCATCACTGACCACCAAATAAATTTTCTTACATCATCATTAGTGGGAAAATGATATTAAACCACCTGTACGGGACCAGCACAAACCAAAATATGAACAAGATCATTAGTCATAATGGTAGGCCACAAACCGGGATCAACTGTATCACTACAATCTAAACTGCCACATATCACTGATGACGATAAATTGCTTACAAGTTCGTTGTTACCTTCTCTTCTTTGACTAGTGTTTGACTATAGTCTTCCTTCAGAAGGACTATATTTTTCTTCAGATATCTCCATTAAGGCTGTGCTTATTGAAGCTCCGTCAACATTTTATTGAGATTCTGATTCCTTATTTACTGGCTTCTTTAAAAATTTCATTAAAGCCAATTTCTCTTTCTGTACCTCTTTTTCTCGTTTTTGTTTTCGAAATTGCGCTCCGGAAAATTTTTTCCTCTTTTACGATTCCTAAAATTTTTAGTAAATGGTAAATATGAAATATGAAAATGTTTATAATCCAATAAATTCAGGTCGGGCCAAGATAAACGTAGATACTTACCATAATTGCGATTTTTGCGCTTATATTTTAAACGCACAGGTGATACATTGAAATATACTCGTAATAACACTAATCAAGTTAAAATATCAATAATTCTTAGATAGACCTATCCCAGAAGAAACAACTTTTAACAAAACAAAAAAATTACACTGTAAATATCTCCAATTCGAGCGATAGGTTTGCTCGAATGCGTACAAAGTAAGTAGTCAAGTACATTACGTTTCGCATCTTAACCTCTACGGTCCCAGCGTCGTCTAAGCCATCATAGAGCATAGAAATTAGTATTTGTATACGCTATAACGCTCTCTGTGTTCAAAATATCAACTAAATTCATACAACTAATTTTGGTCCCCATCGATAGATGGTGATAACTTTGAATATTTTTTCATCAATCAATTAAATATTTTTTTTCATATATTTTCATCGCTCAATTTGCCGCCCCCTAGACTTGCCGCCCGCGTGCAATGAACGCCTTGCATGGCCGCTTATGGCGGGCCTGAAGCTAAGGATAGTAAAATATTCCATACAAATTAATACATAGTTAGCCTTTCCTATATCTCGTCTTAGACACATATTGATATGTGAGGTAGCACGTGCAAAGGCCGTAATATTCCTCTGTAACACACTATTTTGGGTCAAGCTGTATCAGTATTACATATTTGACTTAATTGTAAAGGAGTGCGAGAAAGCGTAACTTTGTTGCACAATGTGTTATTCCAGTATTCACTTTTCTGGAGTGACAAAAGTGAACCATCATATTATAAGTCAGTACTGTGTTAAATATCAATAGGTGTCACTGATTTACTGTGTAACAAATTACACAACGTGATTAGTTCCTAGTATAATGATCTTGTAAACTGCTTAGACTGTTGCTGTGTCAACTATGTCAGTTGTTGTTAAAATATGTTATCTTCTATATCTTAAAATTAAATTTCTGTCAACTTCTAAAAGAGGGTTCCCTTTAATACATCTTTAAGGCACTTTTCTTTTGACTTGAAGTTTTCTTTTTTAAATTCATTTGATTAGCTCAGAAAAAAACCAACTGATTTTTTTTTTTCGAAACTAACTAGGAAAGATGTATTTAATACGTGAATTTTTTCAAATGTGTATAATGACTACATATTTAAATACAATCTTGATGGTGCGACGCATTTTGAACTAGACTCTAGACACATCATCGACACAAACCAAACAAAAACCGTTTTCAATTCGGGCGAAACAGTAAATTACGCTCTGGTTTGTAGACTGCTTTTATGTGACGCGAAGCGGCGTGGCGTGGTGATAGCCGGCGCTGCGCCTAAACCAACCTGGCCCATAATACGAAAACTATACCAACTAAATAAACTCAAACAAAACTAATAATCTGTTGGCATGACTGTTTCATTTCAGAGTGTTTTCAGCGTTTGGTTTAAATAACGTAATTCGCTGAGTATGCTTAATGCTAGTTACTACCGCTGCTATCAGGTACAATAATTATTTACGACGCTACCTTTGCTGATAACGTAACTATGCGCTGGATGGTATGTATGGTATGGTTCACAACTCGGATAGATTTATTTGTTTTACGTACCATGTCGATCAAGCGCGTTTTTGTTTGTGATTGTTGTTATCGGTGTTTGTTCGAAACGTATGTAACAATAGTTTGATAGTGGATGTGCGTGCTTAAACTTATATACCAGTTTATTCTATACTAAAATCCATTAAAACCATACCTATTATTGCGTTTTTATAAATCTAATATATTTGTTTTTAATAACTTCAATATAATATTAAAAGTGCCCCAAATATATAAAATAAGTAACAAATCACGTGATCGTGAAATTAAATCGTGACTTATCGTGTTATCTATTCATGACGGAATTACTAATGCGCCGACCAGATTCTGCTGGTATAACAACGGTGGATAGACCTACGTCAACATCTCCTAGTGAGATTGCAACATTGGTAGTGGATCCTTCCGCTCCGGTGGTGACACGAAAACGGAAAGCGATCACACCGGATGGTCCATCTTCCTTTTATATGCATTATCCTCAGAATGGTATACCTATTAATGGCAATCAGTATCCGGCAATATCGGCCTCATATTGGCAGCCATCCCAAAATCCAGCACCTTATGTTATGCCAGGTAAATCAAGTTTTATTTATTTCCGAATTAATTTTAAATTGAAAACGTATTTAATATGGTAATTTTTAAAGTAGCAGTTTCATTGTATAATAATTGGTGGCGTTGGTGAAACCAGGGTCCTAAAAACACATTTAAAAACGAACTGATATAATTGGAGTCGTCTGATAGTTTTTTACAGGAATATTATCGCGAATTTGCGAAATTTTCGTACCCCAAATCATAGTTTCGTATTAATGACCCTATTCTCCGCACATCAATATTTTTTTGTATCTATCCAGCTGTAGCAGCAGTAGACTGGATAGTGGTCCGGGGATGTTTTTGATTCATATGGATATTTCGCGAATTAGGAAAATTGATTATTTAATGTCTAAATACTACTATTAGTCCTTGCAAAATTTTAAATAAAACGCGTATGGAACTAATTGTAACTAACAATAATTATTAATAACAATTTATTATAAACAATATATAATTTTGTTGAATCTAATTGCCTTTGATAATAAATAGCTAAATTTCTATGTCGGTGAAAGCCCAAGGTGTGTCTCTTGTATACAAAGGTGAAGCAACAGTTTATAGCCGCGAGTGAATTACCTTTTTAGCGCTGGTAATTTAAATAAGAGCAAGAAAGAAACGAACTGGTGCAATTATATACTTATCCAATTGACAAATATGCAATTTCTTGATGAGCAAAAACCAAATAATAACTTGAATGAGGTTTGAGCGAGAATGATTCCTGCTGGCTTTGTAGTGTCCATATACTTCGAAAAACTGCAGCATGTGGGCATAGGTACAATTTAACTAGTTAGTTAAATCCAAGTGAACGGGTTGTTTAATGGTTTATCGCTCATTCCTAATGCGTTTTCTGTAAATCTTGCTTCCTTTCCCACGTTAGAATGACGCGTTTGTCACGTTCGAATGGCACCAATAAACTATTTTCTACGAAATATTTTATTACTCTAACCGAATGCATATTTGAAAATTAGTAACTAAAAAGTCAGAAATCACGCGTATTTTAAATTACGCATTATTTTTAAATCCTAATTGCTTAAATCTAGTAGATTAATTATTTTGTCCACAACTGTAATATTTTACTACTCGCCTCTCAGTGTAAAAAATACCTGTTCACAATGCCATGAACTACGAGAGTGGTTTGGCATAAATCTAGCCTTCGATAAATAGCGTTACGTGACAACGAACGCCATATTGATATTGACAGCTGCCATCCAACGCATGACGCTTCTAGAAATTTGAAGCAATAAGAACAATTAGTTTGGTTTTTACACCCGTCGCAAGTAACCAACTTTTGTGTTTTGTGACAAATGGAAAAAGTCGAGTATGACAACGACCCGGTTGCACCCTACGTTGCTAAGGATATGGAAACCGCAGTTCAAATTTCAAGCATACCACGAATGCAGACCAACTACGAATCCTAAATAGAGACATCTCAAAGGGCGTCAGGAGAGATA
>WYDF02280985.1:0-17119 GCA_009867245.2 Adranes taylori | reverse complement strand
CCAGGAACTAAATAATTCTAAGCAAATTTTCGCTATTTATAGACGGGACCCTTCGCTCAATTTTTACTCTGCTATACGGCTCTATGTGGAGCAACTACACGACATTTATTACGTGACACGGTGTTTTCATACAATCTCGGTATTATCCCTACCCTACGTGATGACGTAACACTTAATTCCACGCTTAGCAGCATTCCCACAGGTACACAGCTACTGCTGCGTTCTATTGTATGCCACTCTTAGTAGCATACAATAGAACGCAGTAGTAGCAGCGAGCAGCAATGACGGTGCAGCGGTATATTATAGCGTACTGACAAGTAAGCGACAGTACATCTCTCCCCTTCTCTCTCTCTCTCTCTCTGTCTCTCTCTCTCTCTCTCTTTCTCTGATTCATGCAATCTATGCTAAACATTGCGAACCGCAAACTGCTTCGTAGGTTTTCAATATTTACAAATAATAAATACATTAAAGTTGATTATTAGTTTAGGGTTCCCAAATCCCATTTATTTCATCGTTTTAATTTATTTATTATGAAGAATTATTAAATCTAATGGATATAATCTATGTCTCGTAACATGCTTTGTTACAACTTAGGCTAAGATATATTATTCACTAAAATACTTGCAAGATGTTTAGAGCCATAGGTGGAATTGGTACTTGGAGATTATCGAAGTGCATTTCGACATAACCGATCTCCAACTGATACATTTTTACATTAAGAGGAATATTAGAGAAGTTATATGAATACAATATACCTGTCCACATCTATACCAAATTTTCAGATGGCATAGAACTCAGTAAATAGAAGGTACATATACGAACTCTAATGAAATGAGATGATTCTAGACTCTAGATTTAGATGAGATGGGAATATCTAAGAAAATTACGCGATTGGTAAAAATGACGTTGGATCTGTTATGAATTTTCAAACGAATTCCAAGTAAACATGGAGCTTCTACAATGTGAGTCCTTATCGTGCGTACCTTTCAACTTTGTCTTAGAACGAGTCTCCGAAAGATTTATCTAAGAAGCGCGTTTTATACGAGGTAAAAACGTTATTTAATCGGGAACGCTGTATAACCAGGCAGTACAGTATTTAACCTATGTTAATGGTATAATAATTTTAGGATGACCTGCAAGAGTTGTGTCTGCAGCATATGAAGAATTTGAGGAAGAAGGTTAACATTGGTAAAACAAAATATCAAAACCTCAACGTTGGTTTTTCTTTGTTAGGGTTTAGTTTTGACTTTGCGTGAAGAATGGGTATTTTTATTTCTCCATTAAACTTTACTACATATCACTGCTCCGAATGCTACTTCATTCGTATCGCAGAAACCATGGAGTTCCATTTTCCCACTTCTAGTAAATATCCACCTGTGTATTTCTATGAACCCCACTTCCTTAATACTGTTCCTAAACATTTGCCAATTCCTTGCTTTTATCTTGTCTACTTGGTCATCCCAAGTTTTCTCCAATATTCACAGCTGTATCATTAATTTTGCTGTAATTACCAGAAGATAACCATCCAGAAGATAACCATCCCAACGGGTCAAAAATCTTGTCAATTACAGGTAGTATATATCTTTGTGTTTTTTTCTGAATCACTTTTTTACTTGTAAACAAAAACTTCTCTCTGTTGCCATAGGACTGCCAAAGATTTCTTTATATCTTCTTCTCCTATTTGCTTTGTCGAAGTATCTACTAATTCTTCTGGAATACCGTTTATTAATTGCTGTTCATTACTACATTTCCGAAGGTTGACTCCCGGGAATCCTTTCTTCATCATTTATATTAATTGTTTTTGTAGCTCTCTGGCTGATTTTACACTATCTGCTCCAAATAAATCATCCAAGTAAAAATCCCATTTGGATACTTGATCCTATTATCTACTGATAATTGCCACAATGTGCGCACTGAATGCGATTATATGCATTCTGTATGTTAATAATATTCGTACTAACTCTTGCTGGAGCCTTGGCCTCACTTACATTTCATCATTCAAATTTCTGTTGTTGCTTGTTTTGCAAGATGCTTCATAGACTATCCCTAACCGCAACCTTACGTTATGGTTAGTGTAGAGTTATGTTAGAGTTAGATTAGAGTTAGGTTAGGTTATGTCAGATTACTTTATCTTTATCCCCGATTAGCTTATGTATCCCCGGTTTGTTAGTTTGTATTTACTATTATAAAGAGGAAAGATAGAGAAATAACAATTGGAGAGGACTTCAATGCAAAATCCCAAGAATGTTAAGCAGACCGGAAAGATCTCAGATGAAGCATATGAGAGAACAATTTTAGGACCAACACAATAAAAGAAAAAGAAAAGTATGGAAAATCTGTAATGAAACTGGTGTATTTAGGAGACATGATATGAGCAAACGACAGCACCGATAAGATACTGGTGGATAAATGAAATCAAAGAGTAGAGACGGAAATGCCTCTGGAAGGTAACACTTGCATGTACACAAAAGAACTTGATGAAGTGGAAGAGGATGCATGGGGACAAGAGTATCATATTATCACTGTTAAGTAGGGAACCGAACCGTAATTTTTTTCGTTCCAATTCGGCAAAGAAAAAATATATAGTTTTTTCTGTTCTGTTTTCTGTTCAGCTCCTATTTAAATATTAGCAAATTGATGTCAATACACCTACACCGCCCATATCTTTTTTTATGCAGTTTTTCGCTCTAACTTACGGTGCTCACATATATAATTAAAATGCCAAAGGCGAATATTTTTCCACACCAGGGCAGCAAGTCCTCTGAATTATTTTTATTATTTTTGTAGCAATAAAAACTAAACAGCAAATGTGTAGCCATTTAATAAAGTTACTACATTATATTTACTTACTTAATTCCTTTCGCTCTTATCCGGAGCATACAGATTTGACGAAGTTTCTCCAGAGCACTCTATTTCTAGCGAGGACTTTCAGCTCTACAATGATCTTTCCTTCTTTCTCTGCCTCTTCTTCCACAGTCTTTCTCCTTGATGTCTTTGTCTTCCTGGGGTTTTCGGAGGGTATGACCAATTCACCTCTATTTTCTTCTCTTGATTTGAATGGAGATGGATTTCTCTTCCGTTTGGTTCCAAAGATCTTCGTTAGATATCACATTTGCCCAGAAGATTCGGAGAAATTTCTGGGGCATTTATTCAAGAAGACCTTCAAGCTATTGCTGATTTTGGAGGTGACTTTCCAAGTCTTACAACCATATAGTAGCACTGCTTTTACATTGGTTGTGGAAGTCTCTCTTGCCCTCCATAGTGGATACGGTTGAATGAACTCTTCAACATTTTCGATTTCTTCATTGTTCACTCTCAGTGTTTTTGCATCTCTTGTGTTTATCTTTATAATCTTTGTCTTGGAGGAGTTTACTCTCAGACCCTCTATTTTGACATCGCACTCGAGGTCTTGGAGTTTCTTTGCCATATTAAGATGATTCTGAGAGAATACGCAGATATCATCTGCAAAATCTAGATCCTCCATTCGTTCAGTCAGTTTCCATTGTATGCCTCTCTTTTTTTCCATCCGTGACTTTCCTCACCACCTTATTCAGAACCAATTAAAGATTGTTAAGTACAGAATACATCCTTGGCGACCTCTTGACTTGACTGCGAATGGTTCCGTGATTTTCCCGTCGTGGATGATACGGCATGTTAGTTGTTGTATGTTTCTTTTATCTTTTCCGGTAACCCGTATTCCTTTAAGGTTTTCCACATACTGTCTCTTTTAAGGGAATCGAAGGCCTTTTCAAAATCTACGAACAGAAGATGAAGGCTAGTGATAAATTGATTTGACTGGTCGATAATAATACGAAGCGTGTTAATTTGGTCGGTACAAGAACGATGATTTCTAAACCCTGTTTGCTCCTTCCTTATTTCTGATTCCACTTGTGCTTTGATTCTGTTGAGTATCACCCGCGTCAACACTTTACTTGGAGTTGATAGTAGGGTGATTCTTGTCCAATTATGACAGTTACTGTTGTCCCCTTTCGTGGGTAATTTGATAAGTACTCCCTCTCTCCATTCTTGTGTCAAGTTTTCTTTGTTCCAAGTCTTCTGGAGAGGGTACAGAAGATCAGTGGCGGTGTCTGGGTCAGTTGACACGAGCTCTAGGAGCCGTTCCAAATAAAAATATTATCTGCTCTAGGAGCCTTTCCATCTTTCAGCTGCTTGATCGCTGCGTTGATCTCCTTCTTGGAGGGTGCGTCCGAGTTAGTTACATTTCCTATTCCTTCTCTATTTTGTATAATTTTTTCCTCTTCGTCAGGTTCTTGTTCGGCCTTTCCTCACTTTCTCTATGGAGCACCTCCATGAAATATTCGCCCCACCTTGCAAGTTGTGCTTTATCGTTGGTGAGGAAGTTCCCTTGTTTATTTTTCATCCACCAGTTTCTGCGGTTGACTTTCTCGTAACATCATGTTTCCGGCGCCTGCCGCTTTCTCTACCTTCTCGGCCATATCTAAAATCCATGTCCTGTGATCAGCTTTAGCACTCTTTTTATCTGCTTGTTCTGGGCTTGATATTCTGTCTGAATCTGGATTTTCTGGAGGCCCGTCTTGCTCCAGTTTCTAATACGTGGTGTAAAGTAGCTTTTATCAGCGAAAAAGTTTCGTGAACCGAAAAAAATATTGGTTCGGTTCTGGTTTTCGCTCCGGCAAAAATAACTCTATTTTTCGGTTCGGTTATGGTTCGGGTCCCTGCTAATAAGTTTAAAGAAGCGCCAACAGACATAAACAAAGAGGAGAAGACTAGGATTGCCAAATAGCTCGGAGCGTCAGGAGAAGAGGTAAGAGATAATAGACAACCCAAGAGAGAATATCCACTTGACACAGTGTGAGGTAATACAGGAAGGAAGAAGAATGAACGTAAAGAAGGCACTAGGTCCAGACTTGATACCGGCGGAAATAATAAAATTATCAATTACGGAAAATATAAAATATATATCTGGGATAATGGAGAGCGTTATTAAAGAAAGTATCCGGACATATGGAAAAAAGCGCAGCTGCTACTTATCCAGAAACCAGGCGGGGCAGGTCGAGAAACAAGTGATTATAGACCGATATGCTTGTTAGATACAGCCGGGCAATTATTAAAACAAATCATTGCGAGCAGACTAAATAAAGAATTAGAAGAGGGAAATAAGCTAATGGATCTGCAATATGGCTTCCGAAAAGGAGGGTCGGCTATACAAGCAGTAGACACGATGGTGCAAGCGGCCAGAAGGAAAAGAGCGAGGACCTTCAAGGCAAGAAAGATTGTGGCATTGCTCATAGTGGACATCAAAAACGCTGTCATGTTGTTTAACACGACAACATGAGGATTATAGAAGAGCTAAATACAAGAGCTAAAACAACGGCATATATCCCCATTGTTAATTCAAATAATACAAATCTATATAATAGATGGATCGAAGTATAGCAAGACTTACTTACTTACCAAAATTACACTGGGTCTATTCTAGGCCCGATACTATGGAACGTGCTATATGATAGTTTATTAAGAAGCAGGATGCCCGATGTGGTGCAGCTTATAGCGTATGCCGACAATCTCGCAGCGATGATAATTCACAAAACCGAGGTGGAAATACAAAGGACAGGAAACCATACTCTGCATAGAGTAAATAACTGGATCAACGGAAACGAAATGGAACTAGTGCTGAATAAGATAACGTTGATCTTGCTAGCGGGACGGAAAAAGATAGGAAATATTGAACTCCAATTAGCCAACACTAAGATTAAACCTCAGGTAGACGTAAAATACCTAGGGATAAAGTTACACAAAAATTTAACTTTTGGAGCGCACATAGCATATGTGTCCAGTAGGGCGATGAGGACAGGCACGACATTAGCTAAGTTAATGCCAAGATCAATGGGCGCAGGGGAAAATAAAAGGAGAATTCTTGGCAGCATAACATATAGCTTCATTTTGTATGGAGCAAACGTGTGGGTACCAGCGATAAAGACTGGTAAATACAAGAATAAGATAGACCAGGTGCAAAGAAAAATGGCTGCGCGCAGCTATAGAGCATACAGAACTGTCTCGCTAGAAGTGGTGCGACTGTTTGCAAGAATAGTACCTCTAAACCTAATAGCTAAGGAGAGAGGTCAGATATATAAAAAGGGCGTGGAATGTAAAAAGCAGGCAAAGGAGGATACATTGAAACAATGGCAGTCGAGAGGAGTAAATTACGAGCATGGATAATGGTCCAAAAGATTCTTACTGGAAGTCATCCCATGGGTCCAGAGAGCGCATGGGGAGAGAAGATACATCTAACTTAAGCGCTAAGTGGACATGGGTGTTTTAACGTTTATCGAAAAAGAATTGATACTCCACAGCACACTCTTTTTTAATGTGATAAATGGGAGCTAGAACGGAGGCAACTATGTGACTAAGTGAAACATGAAATGCCTCCAGATACTATGGTCACGATTATGCTTAAGACAGAATGGCAGTGGGAATTTGTATCAAACTATATTACGCTAATAATGATACAAAAAGAAGAGTCAGAAAGAGAGGTGGAGAAGGAGCACAGTGTGTAAGCGAAAGGTATTAAGTACGACAGAATGTCCGCTACAAAGGTAGGAGACAAGACCCCAAGAAGCGCCAATAAGGTTGAACTGGAATACCGATGGGTTTAATGAATCGGCAGCATTCGCGCCTGCCTCCTTGCTCTCGACTACGGGAGGGATGAGGGAAGGAGGAAAAGCATGACGATGTCATCCTCGCAACTGGTTCATCTTATATAAGCTGCTTCTGGTCGCAGATTTGCCTTTAACCATCCGTACAAACAAAAAGTTTGTATTTACTAATTACCAGAAAAATTTTACCAACAAAAGCAGGTTGATAATCCATACAAAATGGGATGGATCTAAAATATTTTACTGCGATGAGACACACGTTCCTATGGCCATCACAAAATGAGCTACAGTGAAACCCCCACAGCTGTCCATCTTATATCTAGTCAGCTGTAGATGTTAGTAATGATACATAATGAATGAGGTAGAGGGTTTGGGGCTGTTGGGGTACGTGGAGCATTGACGTTAAGTCAAGGAGCACGCAAGTAAAATAGTTTGAAAAACGCTGCCCTCAAGAATGTTGTTGATCATTCTATTATTATCGGATCCAGTCTTTTGCATCTGATTTTGCTAAATTGTTAACACATAGTATTTCGCTCAATTTTCTAACTTTTTTAGATGTAACACCTGCCTCTAGTTTACTTCTATATACAACGGTTTTTCAAATCTTCCAGTCAAGACGAACAAAATATTGCTTATTTATGCATAACGCTATAACGGATTCGTGTCCGTTCACGCAATACGTCGATGATATCGGTCTGTATCTATACTTGTATAAATCTGTATCTACTTAAAATCGTATCTTCTTTATATGAAATTAGTTTGTAATATATATTATTATCTGTAATTCGTAATTAAGGAACTCGTAGCCAACCGCAATTTGCGAGTAGTATTTTCGATCAAAGGTTATTGGTTTCCATCAAATTATATTAGTTCATATGGTATGTACATTAATTCCTCGTTTGAAGTATTCACTCTGATGTAAACAAGCTCTAATCAATCACATTATTCTCTTACATCAGTTTTTAGTAATAGTAATATATATATATATATATATATATATATATATAAAATGTATTATCTTTGTTATGTGCTCCATTATAAATATTTTGTATATGTAAAACGTCGTAAGCACTATTATATATCGAACTCATTATCTAAGTTCGATAATGGACCCATGTCCGAAACTCGAGTCACCAAGTAAGTGATATCTAATAGTGCTTACGACGTTTTACATATATAATATATATGTATATAGTAAACCTTTATGTGCATCAGTACCTTCAATACAACCAAACTAACAATTCTTTATCAACAACATCAAATTCTTAACTAGCTAACAAAAATAACTAATAAGTAAGATAGAGTAGATGAAAGTAATTTCTTTTTGTACCTTAGTCCCCCTTATTTCTTTTTCTCTGATCGATCCTTACTTGGTTTTACTGTTACTTCATCTTCCTCCTCCTTTCGTCCCAAACACACTCTCTAATTCACAAACTTTTCTCCCTCTTCCTCATTCCATTGTATTCCTTTACATTCTTTCACCCAATGCTCCCATCTTTTCACTTCGTCATTATAAATCTTACACATTCTCTTGTTCCCATCCGATTCCCACTTTCTTCGCTTCCACATTAAAACTTCGCTAACATTCTCTTATCCTCCATTCTGCATGTATACCTTAATACTCCGGTATACCTCCTACTCTCAAATTTTACCATTGGTTTAAGCAACTCAGCATTTATATCTGTTCCTGAAATTGTATAATAATGTCTATATCTGATGTTGACTGACTTTCGAATACAAAAACCATAATGTGAAACAGATGTGTCAGTACGATGCGAAGTTCGATGATGCGTAGAATAAATTCGAAAGATTTTTACCGTTCAATTTATTAGTTCTATTTAATAAATTATAATTTTCAGATATAATGGATACCTGCCCCAAGGCGATCGTGGACGTAGGCGTAGTAAATTCGTATTGTACAAACGTCAAGAGGCAAACGGCGTCAAACGATCAAAACATTATGTCGTCAAAACTCCGCACTCCTCGCAGGCAATTCTCGATGCCCATCAACATTCAATTTCCTATACGCTATCTAGAAATCATGCAGTCATTGTCGAGTATACAGCCGATGAGGCGACGGATATGTTTCAGGTAATTGTGTAGCTTTTAGATTCTACTTTCACTTCTATGAACGATTACCTCCTAAAATATATTGTCACATTGAGTTTTAGCGTGATTTTGAGTTTTAGCCGGGTAGGTTCCTACAAGTTTTTTTAATTCCACGTACACGAAACTAAACCCACCCAACTACCGTTGGGGATCATTAGGCACGTAACAATTAATTTATTCACTAATATTATCTATTCCAGCACTTTATTTAATCAGGATAGGCAAAAACAAACAAAGAATTAATTTCAATTTAATTCAATATAATCATGAGTAATTTTCAATGTAATCATGCATTAAATTCAAATACTTTAGAAAGAGTAAGATGAATTATTATGAAATAATATGAAGCTTAATAGCACTTACATATGTGTTGCAGTCATGAGAGAACAATTTAAATGCGATTCTGTCGACTCTGCGGTCTGTTTTTAGCAGTGCGATTTCCCCTACATTTTTGGACGGTCGATTATCTAATGTGCTGAGTAAAAGTCAATTCTTAATAAGGTGTTATGACTCTCTACACATTACCCTACTTTTAATTAGAATGACGCAAATATATTCAGTACACAGTATGATCGCTCTCCTAGATCTCTATGGACATGTACGAATCCCTACCAGATACGGAACTTATTTTATCCACTAATTATTAGCATGAAGTTGTAACTAATTTGCGCCAACAAACAGCAGAATCGAAATCTAAGCATGCACTGAAGGAATTTCAGATGCAGTGCGTTAGTCAATATTTGCATCAACAGAAAGTAATAATAGAAAGCCAAGTATGTCTAATTTAAAACGCACTGAAGTATTTTCATATGTAACGCTTAAGTAAATCAATAAGCGCAATAATCGAAATCCAAATATGTCTGATTTAAAATGCACGAAGGAAGTTCCGATGCAACACATAAGTAAATATTCGCATCAACAAAAAGCAATAATCGAAATTCAAACATGTCTGATTTTAGAAAAACACTGAATGAAGGAATTTCAGATGTTTATGCATCGCTATTCACATCAACAAAAAGCAATAATGAATATACAACTATGTCTGATTTAAAATACAACACATAAGTAAATGTTTTATACAAACGATTAATTCAATTCAATATGATACTATAAATAAGTATATAATATTTTAACTTATCCAACTAACTGATTGTTAGAACCACTGCTTACAGAACTAAAACATTTCATAGAATTTAGCCATTTTGATAAATTTAGATAACTTTAGAGTATTTAAAGTGTATGAAGTATATACAGTAGAACTATATTAAAATTAATACATTTTCCCTTATTATAATATAGTGTTTCTAGCATTCCACAATTACCCTATTCTTTTTTTACTTCATAACTCCTCAATTTGTCTTTTATTGAATATGGAAATTAGGCTAAAGTGAAAAGTCATCTAAATATGAAGATTTTTTCAACAAGGTCTTCTTTTTCAGCCCATAACCATCAACAAAATGCAAAAACAAAAAGCAATAATCGAAATCTTAGTATGCCTGATTTAAAATGCTTTGAAGGAATTTCAGATGCAATTGTCACAAACAAAAAGCAATAACCAATTTACAACTATGTCTGATGTAAAATACAAGACTTAAGTAATGTTTTATACAAACGCTTAATTCAATTCAATATGACACTATATATAAGTATATAATATTTTAACTTATCCAACTAACTAGATTGTTAGAAACAATGTTTACAGAACTAAAACATTTCATAGAATTTAGCCATCTTGAATAATTTAGATGACTTTAGAGTATTGAAAGTATATAAGCTATATACAGTAGAACTATACGGGGTAGTTGAGGGCTACACAATTTTTGTTTAATATCGAACTCTACATTTTGTTTTTATTGAACATGGGAATTAGACTAAAATAAAAATTCATCTTAATATGAAGATTCTTTCAACAAGGTCTTTGTTACACCGCATAATTCATCAACAAAAAGCATTAATCGAAATCTACGTATGTCTGATTTAAAATGGTCAGAAGGAATTTTAGTTGCAAAGCTTAAGTAAATATTCGCATCAACAAAAAGCAATAACCGAAATAGAAGTTTGTCTGAATTAAAATGCAACATTAAGTAATTGTTCTATACAAACAATTAATTCAATTTAATATGACACTAGAACAGTAATACAAAATGGCCGCTACTTTTGACATAAATGTATTGCCAACTGCGATGAAAATATGGCTACACATTAATTCGCACAGTACGCACAGTAATTCGCACAAGTTATAAGGTAAACAGCCATTACAAAAGCATATGAAATGCTTTGCAAATTTTAATTAATTATACATAAATCGCATACATGAAACATACTTGTAACTAGGATATTGTTTTTAAAACCCATTCTGTATATTTACCATATTCTGTACAGCTAGCATCATCTCCCGGCCCTTGACAAGCAACGATGCAGAAATCTGCATTACCGACACTTTCTTGTCCCCCACTTCAGTTTGTTCAGTTTTGGTAATCGTGAAAATGTAAAGTATTTAGGTTTTACGTTAAATTATAATGGGAATTACAAAGGACGTGTAATGTTGGCAGTGAAACAAGCAAGAGTAGCAATGGAAAGGTTAAAATGTGTGTGGAAAAGGAAATTTGGGGATTCGGTGAAAATAAAACTCACAATAATAAAAGTTTGTGTGCAAAGTATATTGCTATATGGAGTGCAATTTGGTGTGTAAAAGAACGATCCGAAATGGAACAGTTGATGTGTGGGGTAGTGAGAAGAAGATTGTAGCGTTTACAGGTGAGAGAGATATACAGCTTTATTTAATATGCGATGCAGAAAAACGAGTCTTTTACATAGTCGACGTTAGAGATTCGAACTTTGTTCAAATATAAATTAGAGTTCTTAAATTACTGCTGCTGACAGTGCTGATATATCGCAAGACAGGAAACCGCATTGATCAAACTTTAGCGCAAACAATAAACGATACAATAAATATACGCATTATGAATATATATATATATACTCTGTTCATGATGCTTTGATTGACGCTCACAGTGTTACTCTAGACACAATTTCGTACCTATTTATTTATTGAGTTAAAAAACGGCAGGAACTAAATTTCTTTACACTGTAGAAGCACAAAGTCGGGTTTGTCCATTATCTGTTGTAAAAAGTACTTCTCCCCCTCCCTCGTTGGGAGTTTCGTTCAGAGTTGGATGTTGGAGAGTTGTTGAGGAGGCTTTCGGATTTGTCGTCCTCTTCAGCTTCAAACTGTGATTTGGGGGATTCTTACTACGGTATTGGGCCGCTTACTTGCAGGTAATATGTACTATAGTATTCACTTTACATTCAAGGGAAATCTGCAAAACCTTGATCATAGTACTATTGGCTTAGATGGAGAATATGTTGTATGGGTTTTGTTTGTTTGAAGAGATGGTGGGATGGATTCAAGGATTTTCTGAAGATCATGTGGGGGATCTTAGATCGATCTAATAATCCGAGCATAGAAGTGGGGGAATTTAATTTTTGGGCGTCTAAAGCAGTCGGCGTCTACTTTCGGCATTGTGTCTGTGAGGATATTTGGACTGAAGATGTTTTAGGTGGTCAAAAATGGGAGTAGCCGTGCACAAAATGTTACTGAGAAGTTGTTAGTGCACTTTACTGTTATAGGTGCGTGGGAGTGTTTTGGGGTCACACCCCCGGAATCTTTCTATCGAAGCAGAGATTATATTGGCGCGTTTTCTTATCCTAGCAAGAGTTTGTTTTATATCGGAGTTCCAATTGAACGTTCGGTTTAATGTAATCCCTAGGTATATTACCTCGTCTTTCAACGGAATCAATTTTTACCACATTTGGAGACGGACATTCCTCTTATCTTCGTGCAGATTCTTCGTCAGATTTGAGTGTTGAATTAAGATGGCTTGGATCTTGATTGGGTTCAGAGTGACGCGACATTTCTACGCCCATGCCATGAAAGAAGTCCTGCCTGACCCCGCTTGACTTAAGTGAGTTAAGCCGCTGGATATGATAGTCATGCTTCTGGTAAAAAAGATTAGATGACCCTTTATAATAATCGGTGAAATGGCGCCACACATCTTGAATCATCCTCTTATTTTAAGACTTTTGTGTATTTCAAAAATTGTAATGATAGTGTCCTTATTGATATTACGTATTACGTTCCTATAGTATTTAATTTTTTTTTGTTTTTTCCTGTTTGTTTATTTTCTTTCGGTACATTTATTTTAAAAGTACTGAACTATATGTAAATGATTTACATACATATAAATATACATTTATCACCTCCATTTCATAATTTTTCATATTTGTATATGGAAAACATTTCATAATTTTTCATATTTGTATATAGAAAATTATGAAATGGTTAAAGTTCTAAATTTTGTATTCTTAATAAATATTTTTTAGAAAACGTTTACTTCGCATTAGACCCGGCCCCGAAAATAATTGTAGACTCGACTCGGACTCGCCGAGTCTAAAAATACCGGGTCTTCCCAAACCCTACCCTAGGGCGGATGATTTTTGATAATGTGATTTGCCTATTGCGGTTGGACAGGTATGACTGGAATAAGCAAAGAATTTGTGCCCAAAATTTTTACAGTACACTATAATTTATTTTATCGAGTGGATTTGTGTGTTGAATATTGTAGTCGGAGCGTAAAGTGAGCGTTTTCACTTACTGTATTGTTATAAATTTCAATAATATCTTCTAAGTTCATGAACGGAGACTACTATAACAAGTTCAAGTATGGCAATTGACCCCGAGTCATAATAACTATATAAATACTGCAGTTCATCAGACGAGAGTTGAATAAACATTGCAATTAATTAACAAAATATTTAATTATTTTTATTCTTTTGTGTGCAGTCTTAAGTTCATATGTCTGCTATTTTAATTTTAATTTTTATTGCTTTGTATTGTTATACACAAATGAATTAAAGAACATAAACGTGTATGAATAAATTCCCGCAATAGAGTTGTTGATTTTATAAGCACATCAGGTAATATTAACTTGTTATATCCAGGGATGCTTTGGAACCGGAACGCACCTTTTTGCGACGTTCGGGCACCTTTTTTAAGAGACTGAACGCGTTTCTGAACTTATATAACAAAAATATATAGTAAATATTAAAGAATTTGGTGTTTTTTATTTATTGTTTTTTATTATGGCAATGTTCCGTCTCGTTCCGGTACTTCATATTTTAGCAAATAACCACTGGCTGTATCCACTTACAGAACTGCAAAGTGCTTAACGTCAAATTGGAAAGAGAGAAAGAGAGAGGGGAGGGTTAAATATTCGTCCCCAAATGCAAGAGGGATGAATATTTCTATTTAATTTTTAACTACGAGGGATGTCATTTTAATTTTGCATATAGCCACATACAGGGCGCAAGTAACAAAACGTATGGTTCCGAAATTAACCTCTAAATTATATTGACACTGTTGAAAATTTTGTCAAAATACAAGTAGTTTAGTCACAGTGATTTTTTAAAGTTAGTAATGCGTTCAGAAGCATGGAATTGAATCAATATCTTTCCGAGGATAATTTTTTACAACTTTCGAAAATGTTTATCGCTACAACAATTTTGGTTGCTGTTTTTGGTATTGAAGCACCACATCAATCAACAATTTCTCGCTGGTACTCTGAATTCAAACGTGGACGCACAAATTTCACAACATATATAAAGCTTCAATTTTCCGGCATATTCAAAAATCCGCCACACGTCAGGTCACGAGGTTGCCGGTTTTTTTGAATGTCTACCTGTAATTAGCTTCTATTTTCGAAGTCAACATAATAACAATCATAAAATTGGCCATAAATTTCTCGGGGCTCCTATAGCATCCGCGCTCCTAAAACTGTTCTTATAGTTGTGACGCTTCTGCGCTTGCTTCACACTGACTAACTTCTCGTCGATAAAAACGATTTATTCCCATCTCCGATATACGGCCCGACGCTGGAGTTTGCGGCATCGTTGGAATCGTACTCGCTTTCTTTTGTTCGTGAGCAACTATTCGTCTTTTTCCTTGAGTTTGAAGGACTTTTAGCATCAATTCGCGATTGATACCAGTCGCAGGCTTGATTTGTCTAATAGCGACACTTGAATTTACCTGGATTTCCCTCTTACCAGACAGTTTTTCATGGGCGAGGTCTCTGAACTGCTAATTCCTTTTTGACACAATATGCTGGAATATTGAGTATAGGAACAATTGAGTATACGAATTTAGAAGAAAGGCTTAATCGAGTTCGGAACGCCTCCGAGTGCAGACCGAATCAATTTATTAAAAAATTTAAATTATACGATGGATGCCTTTTTAATTTATCATATAGCTTTAACAAAAAGCAATAGTTTAAATTTCAGTCCTTTATTGTTTTTCTAAGTACTTGCCACCATTGTGGATGCACTTTTGCATTCGCTCAAGTCAATTGTTAAAGCACTTATTCCACTCTTCAGATGAGTATGCTCGAAATGCTCATTTGGAAAGCATCAACTGCATCTTCAGGTAATTTGAAATCGTTGACCACATTTTTGTGTATTCTTGATGGCGGGAAATGTAAAAACAATCGTTGAAACTTAAATCAGGGCTGTATGGAGGACGATCAAGCAATTCGATGTTTTATTGCTCCAGAAACTCAAAGGTTTGTTGAGCAGTGTGAGCACTCCCATTATCATAGTGAAAGATGATCCGACGCTGTTGTTTTTCGCAGTTCAGAAATGATTTCTGGCAAACAAACGGTTGTGTACCACTCAGTAGTTACCGAACTTCGATTTTGTAAAGGAATTGTAGCCACATGTCCGGATTTTGATACAAAAGTTGCGACCATATTTTGACATACTGCGGGAACGAATGACTTTGGTTGGATTCTCTTCATCTTGAAACACCCATACAGTAGACTGATGTTTATTGTCGGGTTTATAAGAAAAAATCCGGCCTCTGTTGAAACGATTGAGAGTTCTTCGGCACCAACTGACACGAGGCAACTGACGCGAGGAACAAATGGTGATAATAGACATATTTTCAGCAATATTAAAGATAAAGTAAAAAGGGATTCTAAGTCATGCATTGTCTATTCCATAAATTGCACGGGTTGTGCCAAGGATTTACATTGGACAATAAAACAATATCTTAAATCCCCAGAGTCCGACAATACAAAAATGATTGTAATAGTGGTAATTTTGGTATAGAGAATCGCATGGCCTTAAGCGAACACCATTTTCAATCGGGTCACCATTTCAATTTTAAAGAAATTAAAATCTTAGATACCGAATCATGCTCTAAAAAACGTCTTATGTCAGAAATGATACACATTCAAAGATATAAAGCTACAACAGTTCACTATAGGTCAGATGTCGGTGGGCTTAGTAATATATATATAGTAATCTCATTAATTACATTCTCAAGAATAATTCAAAGTAAGTAATCTCAAGAATAATTACCTTTCACCACAATAACGCTTTTACAGGAGGCCTTTTCAGGAGGTATATATATATATAGATTAGCAGATTAAAAAACCCAAAAACTCTTAATCAAAATGATCTACCTAGTTTTTGGGAACCTAGTGCTTAATAAAACATATAAAGTTAATTAAAACGCATTATTCTTTTACCTGTCATAGCTTGATCTTTTTAAATCAAAATATCAGAGAAGTTGTTAAATTTTTTTATTAAGTAGTAATTTCCTAAAAATTAAGTAGGTCTTTTTGATTAAAATGTTTTGCGTTTCATTTTTTATCCTGCTAAACTAAATATATCGTAAGTGCGGCAGGACCGACTTTTAAAATAAGAACCTGTAACAAATGTAACAAATTATTTTTAATCGTACATAGTTGTATTTAAAATACAATTTTAAAGCGATTTGATGAAAAAAAATCCAGGTCCGTATTTAAAAAAATAATGTTAATGGTGTCTATGCAGTTACGAAATGTTGTATTACGTAAGAGTTTACGGTAAACTTAAGGATGTTACTTATGTAACAAAAAACTACTTTGAAGTTCTTTAGTATTATGAAAAATAACCATGCTAGAGTAAATTTTACAAAAATTCGTTTTTTGTAAAAGTCTGATGTTTGTGGTTTCTTTGTTTTTTAATTTTCTACAGTTTTCTCCATTTAAACGTTTCTCCATCTCTTCTAGTTTAGGAGATAGCAATACTGTCTCAATTAGAAAGTGTACAACATATATATATATATATATATGGAGAAAACTGTAGATAATTAAAAAACAAAGAGACAACAAACATCAGACTTTTACAAAAAACGAAATTTTGTAATTTTGTAAAATTTACTCCAGCATGGTTATTTTTCATAATACTAAAAAACTAAATTATTAAGGATCTATGAATTTTTGTCAAATACTAAAACAAATTCTGATTAGGATTTATTCGTATCTTGATTAAAT
>WYDF02280974.1:0-17119 GCA_009867245.2 Adranes taylori | reverse complement strand
CTAGAGGGTGCGTATGGAGCAGGGAGGAAAAGGATAATGTAAAGGGTAGTAGAGGAGTTAAATAGAAGGGATAACGTAATAAAAAAAACGTAATAAGGAAGAGAAGGAAAATAGGGGGAGATTGGTAAAGGGGGAGTAGCATGTCATTTCACTTCTTTACATATAGGGAAAAATTAGGATTAAATGACGAATTAAAATTATGTAGTGTAAGTAGTTTTGTAAGGTTATTTGTACTACATTGTAGAACGGAGTTTATGAGGAGAAAACTATGGATATAACGTGAATGTGAAAAGAGTAATGAATGTAAAGGGTATAGGATAAGTATGGAAGTGTGGAAGGTAGATTGATGGTGTGTGGATGGGATAGTAGAAACGGGGGAAAGGATTAAAGAAGGAAAAAAAAGGAATTAAAATTTTTGTCTGCCGATTATTTGTTTTAAATTGTTTTTGTATTTGTTTTTGTATTTCTAACAAACAAGCTACAAAATTAATACGCGAACATGGCGTACAAGAATTAGTTGAAATTTTTATTGAAAACTGAAAAAATAATGGCAATTTTACTGTCGCATTTTGGCCTATATAACTTCTTGAAGAAAAAGTTAATCTACAATCCATCAAAAGAAGAGTGTTTGTCCCCGATTTTCGATGTTTCTCGACAACGAAACACAGCACATCTTTATCTAACTAGCTAGCGCTCTATTTTCTATCTTACTTCAAATTCTACAAACTTCTAGAACATTCTCGAAATATCCAGAACTTTTGCCTTGTCACGGTACGTCCAGCGACCCATCGGTCGAGCCTCAATCGACTTGTACCCGAAGGGTAGCGGAATGTGCACTTGGACTGGCAACTGCAAAATTGAACATCAGGCAATGTCCCTTCGTTCTATTTATAAACTATATTTCTTATAATGCAGTAAAATGAATCTAATTTTATATATTTTCGAAGACATTTCTGTTCATAGAGTTTGAACGAATCTATCAAAATAAATTCGAGAATATCTAACGATACAATTCTTATCTATCGTTTTAGGGTAACTGAAGTTACAAATGTATTTTATAAAGAATAGTTGAAAACCATTCTAATTAAATGAAATATTAGTAGAACCTGATTTATTTACTACTGTCTAACTATGGAGCGTTATTACTTACAAGCGTTAAGTTTACTTATTTTGAAACTATACAGTGGAATCTCTTGAATCTAATTTTCAGTGCTTTATTTATTAATTGAAGTTTAGTGTCTTTTAAAAATTTAACTATTAATAATTTGTAGAATCAAATCCTGGGAATTTATATTGTCTAACAATTGCCATTGCTACAATAATAATAAAATCGCTGGTACGGAAAGAAACTTGCAATAATTTAAATTTATTCCGCAATAAAAAGTCTTTGGAAAAGGAAATCTGAGAGTTTATTAAAACACAAACACAAAGAATTATAAAAGATATATATTTCTGAAAAAACAATTCTTGTTTGTTTAAAAGAGCTCTAGTTACGTCTGTAGTATTTGTTTAGTTGGCATGGTCGAAAGGTTGACAACGCGACAAAGTAAACATTGAAATATTTTATTGGGAATCATTCAGCCAGTCGCAAATAAAAATTTATGTGAATACCATTCCTATTGACTCGTGCGAACGAAGAACGTGAAAACGAGACGCTTTTCCATAATTCTCGGCTTGCTATAAGCCTTTTTGAATGGAACGCATGTATTGCACACGTGCCCGTTAAGAAAAGATGGCAGATCATATACAGGGGTAATAAATTTAGTTTTATTTTTCTAATACCGAATAGTAATGTATTTGAGTTTGTAGATAGATATTATAGCAACACTTGTGTAGATTAAAATAAATAGAAGTAAATAGAAAAATATGCACTGTTTAATATTACAGCAATCGAGTTATAAGTTAGTAGTTATATTAGAAACTTCTGGTATGTGTGTCACGTATTTTTTAGACACGTGTCCAATGGAAATTGATAAAATTCGGGTGGCTATATCCGACCCTAATGCCTTCAACAAGTTATGGGATCGAATAAAATTAATAAAATAAATTATGATCTCCGAGGGAAGTATATATTGCGAATTATATCGATGTGGGGGAGCTGATGGCTTAACTTTCGTTACCAATAACTCTTCAGTTCTTGAATTCAGAAGCACTATATTCTATGGGACAAGTTTTAACAAATAACAACTTAAATCGACTTGACATTAATGTACTGGAAACAAAAATAAATAAATTATAAAAATTGCAATGAAAATGTAATAAATAATTCAGCGTAGGAAACAATAAAATATTCCCTGATTAAAGTTCAATAAACAATATAAATCAATGAGCTCCAAAATGATAACACAAATAAAATAAATCAGATAAATCAAATAAAATAGCGTAACAAAATGAGCATAGACAATTGGCCGAAATAAATTAACCAAACACTTAGATTGCTGTGGACATGTTGTCTATACAAATAAATTATCCTTCGGTCACAATAATTAATTAGTTTCTTAATTTATCTGCCGCTATCGTACGGCCCCGGTCAGTAATCGTATTCTAAGTGAGTTCTTTGATTATTGAAGATATTCTGCGCTTCACTATCCCTATTCACTACACTTTATGATTGCTTAAATCAATTTAATAAAATAATATTTTTATTCGAGTTATATTCTATGCATATTAATATAGTACTTAATTGCTTCCACTAAATCTTGTTCCGGGCCCTCGTCTGCCTACTTTACCCTTCGTCTGCCTACTTCCGCAATTTGATCGAAATTGCTATACTTTCACTATCTATTAACCCTATTCTGGCTAATTAGGCAGCCACCATTCATATTCAACTAATTACCTGCGCCTTCCGCTACCAGTCATACCCGTACCGCTGTTAATGTGCTATCAACCACGTACTCATCAATCTCCAATCAAATCAGTAAGAATTGATAATACCGTACCTATGAGGCATCATTAATAGGTTAAACTGTAGCCAATAAAAGGCTTGACCCTTCTCCTAAAATTTATACTATTTCACGTCATTCAATTCATGCTATCCGTCAGCAAAAACTAAAGACTAATTTCTTCAACTTCCCATAGAAATTGTATATTTTACTCTTTTATGTAAGTGTCAGGTTTTTAATGTTTTAAATACTATTTCCGGTAATGAAGGAAAGTTTAATCGATACCAAGTTGTTAAATAACTTTAGCAAGTATGCTTTAAATCTGTGTAACCGTTATAGTGCTTGTCTCACCACATATTGCAGAGGAAGCAACCATTTGGAATAATTTTGATGATCCTTGAATTTAAATTTTTTAATCAATGTACAGTAAAATTTATTTAAGACGACGACAATTTCTAGCTTTACAATATTATAAGTTAAATCATTTTAATTCAATTCAATTAATTTTAATTCAATGAATATAATATATCTAGCGGATTCTAATAATGTCTCTGTAATCTGAATGGAATGTGTGTTCATACAAAGAAATTGTTTCCAATTTAGTTCACACACAAAATATAATCATATATAAGTAATTACTAAGTTTATTTGAAAGCAAACTTAATTGTATTTCAGGATACTAGTTACAGCATCGATTTAGAATCATTTAGTATAATGTATTAAAATTAGAATTTTATTAGTTTAAATGTTGGATCACAAGGATCAAGGACAAGGATCACAAATGAGCCTTGTCTGTGATCTTAGATGTTTAGTTTGTAGTTAAAATAAATTATAAAGCTACCTTTAATTTTATATTTGAAACAAAATACAAAAAATGAAAATAAATTCATTTTGAAGTTTCCATTAAAGTTAAAATAAATTCTTTTAAAAACTTGTTTGCCTAACGTGAAAATATATTCGTGTAAAGTTAAACAAGAATGTAACAAGAACAAGAGTATTCACGTTATTTTTATTACATTGTATATTGTAACAACAAAAAGTGCTCATATTATTTTTGTTATATTGCATATAATTCAAGTATGTTTTCAAGTTAGGTCATTTTAATTACATTAGTCGGTTTTTTCTTAACTGTTGTAATGTTCTTTAAACATTACTTTCTATCAATATAATGAGTTGTATAAATTAAAATAATATATATTTAAAGTAATACGTACGTAGTACCAATAAGGAACAATCTATAATTACACTAAAGTTTTAAAAATGCGGCTACTTCAAGATGTATGGAACGTTTTCACCCATTAAATATAAGGGATCATCAGCACCTTCTTTATGAGAAACATCACTGTCGCATATTGGAAAGACATGACTATATTCACTAAGCCACTAGTAGTTAGTAGTTTCTTTATTGAAATGAAAATTCGTATTATGAATTATTAATTTATGGATGCACCTGCACTACACTTGTTTAGATGGTATTAGAAATTAATATGTTTAATTCTCATAAATTTTGGTTATTGGCAGCACAGCACCAAAATGAGAAGTAGATAAAATAATGCATCTTGAACCATCTCAACAATAGGGATATTAAATTGTGGCAAACCCTCGTTCGCCACGCTGCTAACGGAGAGTCCTAGCGATCGTCACAGATGGCGCAAACAAATATCTTCTGTTACTACAAAATATAACAACCTTTGGAAATACGTATTCTCGGGCGCTAGGTAAATTTAACTTTAGACCGCACGTTGAAACCGCTCTTATTCTACCACCAGTCCTCAGTGGACTGCTGAGAGCACGAATAGATACGAGTACGTGGAGCTAACAAAGATTCTAACTGCTAATTAATGAAACAGTATTTAAAAATTTAACAAAATAACGTGTATTGGTTTTCTAGACAATAAAAACAAAAAAAGAAATATATATGCACAATTAAATATCAACAATAAACAAATGAATAAATGTCAAATTGAATTAATATCCCATCAATGGCGGTTAGCAAATAAACAGTAATAATACGATAATAAACAAACCAATATTTAAGCGGTGCAGTAGATGTAGGATAATAAAGATACAAAAGAATAATAATGCAGAAAGCATGGATAAATAGTGAATAATAGAACGGGAAGGAGGTGCTAATTCTAAATGCACGATATGTATAATTGACAAGGTAGCAACCTTGGTAGTTCACTATCGGTCAATAACACCCCGATTAACGTGAGTGCTATATTAACTGAGTGATTTATTCTAACACTGATTAAGTCGAGCTAGAATTACACACTTTGATTGATAGAACAGAAAGGAGATGTTTAACGGGGTCAGTCACAATAAGACCCCGTTAGACACGAGTGCTACTGCTGCTGAGCAACTAAAACTAATCCCGATTAACACAAGACACTATTATATGCTCTAATGAATGAAACAGAAAAAAGACCACTGCAAGCTGTAATACGATACAATCAGACCCGAATTCTCCTCGTGTTGCCCAAAAATCATATATATTTTATGTACCTAGTAGCAAAGGAAGCGGTACACAAAAGCAGATTTGGACACGTGATTTTGGTTCTTTAGAAATGTTGTTTGCTACAAGGGCTGCTGTTAAAATTTCGGGATAGAAGGAGACAAAAACATCTAGAAATAAAATAATAGTTCGTTGCTTTTCAAAACAGTCCCCTTTACACTCTATACACTTTTCATGCGAATAAACCAATAATCAAAGCATTTTTTTTCACTCAGAAGATGGTACACCTGAAATCTCATTTTGAAACGCTTCTAATACATCTTCTGGAGATGAAAAGCGTTTGCCACGTAGTCGATTTTTTATTTTTAGGAAAGTCGTTAGGACTTAAATCAGGACTATATGGAGGATGAGACAACAATTATACCTTTTGACTGCTCAAATACTTTACTGTTTGTTGCACAGTATGGGACCTGGCATTCTCATGGTGCAGAATGATGCGTCGCATCCTATTTGTTTTTCGCAATTAAGTGATAACTTGTGGTAAACAAATGGATGTATACAATTGTACATTAACAGTTCCACGATCTTCAAGTGGAATAGTAGCGACAGGCCCAGTTTTTGAGGCAAAACAAGCTACCATTTCCTTAGAAACACTGCGGTAGCGAGTGACGTTTTGTGGGTCTGATTTTATCTTCTAACACCCAAACAGTTGACAGCTGTTTCGTTTCTGGTTGGTAAGCGTAGATCCAAATTTCGTCACCACTAGTAATGTCGTAGATCAAATTTGATCTCCCTGAGTCGGATGCTTTAATCATTTCTTTACACCAGTTCACACAAGCCTCTTTCTGAGCTTTATTTAAATTATGGGGATCCAACGGGAACATATTTTGATATTTAAGTGATGATGTTATATTTCATTAATTTGTTTCGTACCCAAGTCTAGGTGTGACTCAATTTCTCTATGCGTAACATGACGATCTGATATTATCATACTTCGTACAGAATCAATGTTTGCAGCAGTTTTCGATGTCATTGGTCGACCATCACGAATTTCATCACTAATATGACTACGGCCAAATTTGGTACTTGAAGTGCCTCTTCACCTAAGGCAATATTCAAGCTTTCGATGCCCTCTGACAGATCAACTGACAACTGACAGATCAAACTTCATGGCGCTCTATGGCTTAATAATTCCTTAAGTACAGTATTGCCACATCCTGAAATTTTAACAGCATTCCTCGTATACTCTAAACATTACTTCAGTTATTTGTTAGCTGCCGGCCAAATAAAATCGTTTAGGTTAGACTGTTGACAAAATAATCGCAATGGATCACATGTCAAAGTAAGTTTTATTTTATTTTTTTATTACTATTTGTTTAACAAGATTTTTTTTTTAATTATATTTTACATATCTTTTTTTAGAATGTAGTTACTTGATTTTCTAATAATTTTTTTATTCAGTTTTTTACATGTTTTTATATTTGTTGCCATATGGTAACACGGGAACATGCACTGATATAAAATTATTTTTTGGGCACTAACTTTGGAAGAAGCACTCGATTACCTTGAAAAAATTAGCTATCCTGACGATAGTGAGACTGATAACGTACATGGTATTTATATTGAACCTCTTGAAAATGAAGGCTGCATAAGCGGAAATGATGATGCTGAAGATGAGTTAGATGGTACACCTGTTGATATTTGTCCTAGTCAACTAAAAGCTAGTTGCGAAATTGTTCTAAATAATGGTCGTCGTTTTACAAGCGAGTGCCATGATACAAATGAACCAAATTTTCATCCTAAGACACCTCCATATAAAAAAGCAAAAACAATTTAGCTCATATGGAATCAACTTTTCCTATCGGAAACTATAATGGTTGTCCCAATTTGAATCCGCACGAACAATTTGAAAAATTTCTGATGATGAATTATTACAACACATAGTCCAGGAAACAACAAAATATGCCATTTTTCGAGAAAACCTAAATCCACAAATTACAGTAGCGGAGCTTCGAACTTTCATTCGAATTCTTTTGATAAGTGGTTATAACTACCACATTAGCCTACGTAATATGTGGAGCAACGATGATGATTTGCGAAACAATCTATTACGTGACAGTATCAAACCGGCTCCAAAGACAAGCCAAATCCTAATAGAATGTGGAAGCGTTGGCCTATTATAGCTTTAGATCATATAAAGGCCAAAATGATCGAAAATTTTCCCGGAACATCAAAGACTTTATTATTTGAAAATTCGATACTTACTTTATACTTGAATAATATATATTTTATTATATTTTACCAAAATTGATTGAAACTTTTCATTTTATTTTCACATTTTTATATGTTCTAGAGAAGCTATGTATATCCCCGTGCTAACACCCTTTTACAATAAAATATATACAAAATCAAGGTCACATAGGTATTTTCTATATTGTTGTAATATTTAAACCATAAATATTAAGTTTTTACCAAAATGATTAAAAAAATAATTCTGGGCCAATTAGGGTTAAAGCAATTGCTATATTGGCGACTAAATCTAACCCCGATTAACGTAAGTAAGAATTATACACTCTAGTGTATGGAACAGAAAGGAGACCACTGTCAGTTACAATAATATCCCGATTAACGCAAGTGTAACTGCTGCTGAGTGACTATAACTAACCCTGATTAACTCGAGCCAGAAACATACATTCTTGTGAATAGGTTGGTGGTAAGGTAGAAAGAGAAACAAATCTATTCAAAATTATATGTGATCTGCCTAGACACAGAACTGTCTAAGGTATATAAAATCGCTCAAGAAATGTGTTATTATCTCGGCGACTGTTGTTGCATCTTCCTCTGCTCATTGTCTCTTCTTGGCTTTGGGTGATCGCTTGGCTGGCTACTCCAGCTGTTGGTATTGTCTTCAGCGTTTGAAAATTTGAACTAAATAAGTCCATTAAAAATCTCGCTATTTATAAGCCTGAGCCGCCACTCAGCTTTTGCTCCACTATCCGGGCCAGTGTATAGCCAACCACACGTTATTTAGTACTCGATACGATCTCTGCTTATTATCAAAATATAACAAGTATATAACAGTATATATACTTGTTATAACAATATAACACAACAAATAACAAGTATATAATACTTAATGAATACAACAAGTATATAATACTTAATGACAGATGTTTACGTAGAAAGGTAAGCCAATACGTATATATCCATCAATATTACGTAGCACCCCTTTAGTATGAACTCCCAAGCTACAGCACAAATAGTCAGCCTACATCGCATTTACCTCCGCTATGCGCTTTCTTATATAGATAACAATGGAGCGAGCGGCGCCAACCACATATCATATATGGAAAACGTACAGGCATATTAAATATAGGTAACGTATGTGTAACACAGCATGACACACAACAAGCAACACTAGATCTTTGTTGTGTGAAATACATTGCGTTGTTACCAAGTACAATGACGATAGCTCTAGCAATCAAGTCATTGATATCCCTATCCACAATACTCTATATAGTACATGCTAACACTGCATACGCTATAATTAAATGATGATTAAATAGTTCTACTCTTTAGTCTGAAGTACAACATATTATTTGAGGTTATCGCTACGTAATTCCAGAAAGGAGCAATCTATAATTACAACAAATGTCTAAAAATGGCATTAGGTGTCAATCTCCAGTATCATTTAAAAATAATTTTAATGCTGACTGCATAAATCAGTGTTTTAGAAACGCATATTTACTCACAGTTCATCATCCATAAGTTTGAAAATAAGTTTATGTTGCTGACAGTACTAGTTAACAATCAGCCAATAAAGTGGAAGCATTTTGAAAAGCGCACAATCGCCACTGCTTTATCAGCTGTTGGTTGGTAATTCTCCTAATAATTTTTGTTTTATTTGCGGTGAGTAAACTGTAAAAAACCAACAAATAAATATAACTTCTATAACTTCACTTTCTTCAGTAATTTCGTGTATTTTGCTTACTGCAAGTTGTAACTTGGGGATCAGAACAAAGCTTGGACTCCTCATAATGTGTGAAGGAGATCTTAACTTGTCGTTTAAGGGTATGAAACGCTCGGGTCGTTTTGGCATTCGTATGATGTGGCCTTAAGAGCAAAAAAACACTACCGATTGCTATTTCTGTTCGGTAGATGTGAAAGGATACAATACAAAGAATAAAAAGAAAATATCTTATCCAACTTTAATTCAGTTATTCATCTGGTGCTTCGTACCTCTGAAATACCAGTTTCAAACCCACCTGCCACTTTGGATAATATCTGGTTAGAGATTTGGGCCGTTCAAAAGATGCTGCCGAATTTCTGTGGTTAAGAATTAAAAACAAAAAACTACTGTTTTGAGCCTCATTTTCATCGCACAGAAACGAGAGGAGAGAGAGAGAGAGAGAGAGAGAGAATTCACTGAATCTTTTTCTAATGAGTAAATTGTCGTTGTTTGTAGTGATGTTGAAGCGCTAATGAAGAGTTTTAAAAAAGTATATAATTCATCCAAGTGGCATCTATTCATTGACTCGTCAAAAATAAGCCTCAAAACAGTTTTTCTGTATAATGAAAATAAATTTGCATCATTTCTAATAGGACACTCGGTGCATTTGACAGAAAATCTATAACTATTTGGCAGGGGTTCTTAAAAAAATAAAATATCAAGAACATCGCTGGATGGTATATGAAAACTTCAACATACTAAGCATGTTGTTACGCCAGATAGCAGGTCATACGAAATATTCTTGCTTTCTTTGCTTGGTGGACAGTAGAGCCAGAGATTTCCATTGACTGGCCATTGACAAAGTCTGACTGGCCACTTCGAGACGTCTTAACCCCGGACGAAAATAATATAATTAATACGCCCTTGGTAATTAATACGAAGATGGGGAATTTTTCAAATATCTCTGTTCCAAGTTCCCAAAATTTTCTGAAGCTTAGTTGAAAGAAGGAGTTTTTATTCATCCCGATATATGAAAACTGTTATCCGATCCCCTCTTTTCAGAACCAATGGAAAAAAAGCAAATGAAGCGTGGGACTCTTTTAAAAATGTAGTACATTAGTTTTTGGGTAATACTAAAGACCCTCATTATAAAACTATTATACAACGCATGTTGACTGCGTATAAAGCTCTAGGATATAGGATGAGATTAAACGTTCATTTCTTACGTAACGGGATTCATGGAAGAACAGGGTGAATGATGTCACCAAGATGTCCATGATATTGAGAGATATTACCAAAAACGATGGGACGGCAATGTGCTAGCTGACTACTGTTGGATCGGATTGCGGAATGCGGGAACGTGTTCGGAGAAGCATCAAGGAGAAAATGAAAAAGGTTCATAGGCTAACAGAATAAACACGGAATGTTAAGTACAGTTCATGAAGAAATAGTTGGTTTAACTTTATAAAATATATTTAGTAAATTGTAATTAAATGCTAGTTTGTTTAATTTTTATAAGAAACATTGATAACTTTATTGTAATAAAATGGTGATGTATGTAATTGTAAGAAATATTGTTTATTTAGTTGTAACAAAATGGTTTCTTTTCATTAGTGTTATGCTTTTTTATGCAAACACTTTGTATTTTTCCAAAAACCTGTACGTAATGGAGGGAAATGGAGGACATTTTTGGATTCGACACACCAGAAAACATGATTATTATCAAAAACATTTCATGCAGCTGAAAAAATTTTTTTAAGAACCTTTGCATACAAATATTGTATTGTTTTGTGTTTAAATAGCCAGCTAGTGGTTTTAACAGCGTTCAGAGCCGTAGTCTTTCAAGACATTCCGACACCGATGCTCCTAGTAAGACAGATACTGATAATCCATTTTAATAATGGGTAAAATGGTTCCATACATCTTAATGCAGCCGCTTCTTTAAGAAAATGTGTTGTAGTTATAGATAATTTGTTGATGGTATTACATACCAATTACTTCAAATAAAATACTGCATTTGAGAATGATACCGCTATGTCTGGAATTATACTAATTTATTTATCCATACCAGATCTGCGTGCAACCATACCATCGGATCTACCTGATAATATTCTTTGGCTGGTCACAATTTCTATCGTGGCTCTACGAATTCTAGAGCTGACATGGAATCTGAAAACAAAAATTATCTAGCAATCAATGACTGCTCACTCAAACCACTGTCCTAAATATAAATATTCCACTTATTATTGATGAAGAAATTTCTGTTGTACCTCATTTAATTGACAGCGGAAAAAGGGATACGACGACGTCCTCTCTATCTCTTATAGATACATATGCTAACGGAACTCCCACTCGCTACACTTCTAATGGGGAGCTTTAGAGTTTGTCACAATAATAGCGCAACCAGATATTAAAATATTTCGGTCTTCAGGAATTTACCTCGAGTGCCAGGTCTGTTTAAAATGAGACCGCACTTCGAACTGACGTTGTAGTTAATCGGCTCCCAGTTAGTACTGAGGGCTTAGGTAGCTACGAATTTTCTGAGTTGTCCAGAGGTTCTTGTTCTTGTAGGATATCTATAACTGAACTTAATGCTAATAAGTGATACTGCATTAAATTTATAACAAAACCGTGTATTGTTTTTCTATACAAAATTAACAATTAGAGAAAGAAAGCATATATTCAATCAAATATAAATAATAAATCAAATGAAAGAATGTTAAATGAAATAGGCGGTATTCAAGCGGTCTTATATTAAACTGTACAAAACAACATTATAATCAAAACTAAACGGCGCATAGCAAAACGGTAGTGCAATTAAAATAATAACAATAATAATAAACGGTGCATAGCGAAATATTACCGGTGCCGGTGACAAAATAATAATACGGGAAGCAGCCGGAAATGGCGAGACTCCAAGTATACACCATGAATGCGTAGCGTTGCATTAAGAACTAACGTTACTGTATGCCAACTGACTATCATTAGCTTTGTATACATATATGCAACGTCGTAATTTGAACTGACCTGGCTATTGTATTTAGTCATATACACTTTAGTACGTAGGAAAGCGGTTGCGGAAAAAGGTTAGAACAAAGCTACACATGCCTCACATTCATACGGTTTATCATACGGTATAACAAAGAAAGCTATGCAACACATGCAATTCAATGATACGGCAGAAACAGTGTAAGCTAAATAATATTGCTTATAAACAAACTCACATATTACTCCTGAACGGTGTGGCTATGGCTGTGGCTGGTTTATGTGGCTGGCTGATCTGTACTTCACGGAATGAGAACAAGAACTCATTTTAAATGCATGAAGCACGCCTATTTATACGCCAAGAGCCATGCGTATGTCTAGCTGCTTCGCACATCACGTTATGACCCATTACGGGTATCCATAGAAAACTGTGTGGTCGCGTAAGTAACAACATAAATAAATTAGAGTATTATTCACAGTACCTAATACCCGGGGATCAGAACTTAGAAGATATAATATACAATATATTGTTTGGTTTACCAGTAATGACCATCGACATATGAGGAAGAGGAACTATGAAGATAAATTTAAACAGATTGATTTAAACTCAGTGGCGTTTGGTTACCAATATAAATTAATAAAATAAGATATTTAAATTAACCGTCTCAAACTTATTTCTTCTCATCAGCTCTGGATATTCTACAATATTTATGTTCATGTTTATCTATAGGTAAACAAATAATTTTTGATATTTATTCGTTTACTTCAATATATAATAAAACCCAAATACGGCCGATTTAAAACTTTAAATTGACCTCAAAGAAATCAGTAGTAGGAATAGCTTCAACAAAAAGCAATAGTTTCAATTTCAGTCCTTTATTATTTTTCAAAGTACTTTCCACCATTGTCGATGCAGTTTTGTATCCGTTCAAACTAATTCTTAAAGCACTTATTCCACTCTTCAATGGATATGGTCCAAATGGTCATTGGGAAAGCAGAGACTGCATCTTCAGGAGGCTGAAATCGTTGACCACGGAGTATATAGTTGATGGCGGGAATTGTAAAAAAAATCGTTGGGTCGTAAGTCGGACTGTCCGGAGGATGACTAAACAATTCCACATTTTGTTGCTCGAAAAACGCAGATGTCAGTTACTCAATCAGTAGTTGCCACACTAAGGGAACGGATGACTTTGTTTGGGTTCTCCTCTTCTTGAAACACCCAAACAGTAGACTGACTTTTATTGTCGGGTTCATAAGAATAAATCCTGATGAAACTTCATGAAGACTGATGATATTTTACACATTTTTTTAGAGGTCTCGGTTGAAACGATTCAGAGTTCTTCGACTCCAACAGACACGAGCCGCCATTTGCTCCCCAGTCAGCAGATGCGAGATCCAACGAATAACTAATTTTTTCACACCCAACTCATCATGTAAAATCTTTTGAATTGAGGTCTTAGAAATGCCCAAGCAACTCTCGCGATAAGTTACATGACGATCTTCATTAATTATCTCGCGCACATGAACATTTTCCTGGGTGACCTCTGATTTTTGTGTTTCTGGCCTAGGATCATCGCTGAGATTTGTGTGTCCACGTTTCCATTCAGAGTTTGAATAAAATAACTTGACTACCCAAAATTTTGTTGTTGTACATTACGTTGTACATGAGACTAGTTCACATTACTTCTTTGTTGAATGTGATAATTAATTCTGAAAGGATTACTGTTAAAATTAATTCCAAAATTATTTGTAGGTGGTGAATAGTTGTTCCAACCGTTATATCTCACATTACTTGTATTAAATGATCATGATTTCATTTGGTTATTTATATTTAGGGTATTACTATTTTTAAAATTATTCTCACTATTAAAATTCTTATGACGAAAATTTTGTTAAAATTTCATTTGCTTTTCCCGTTCAAAATTTTCTTCTCCTAAACCTAAGCTCATAGCTTTTTCAAGGTGTTCCGGTTTTTGCATTCTAATATGAAACGTGTTTGTAAAGCCATCATAAAATATAATTCATATCAAAGTAAATAAAAATTTTTGTGTTAGCCTCGTAGTTGTACCTCGTAGTAGCCAGGTAGCCTCATCTGTAATTGTTAATCTGAGTTTAGTTGGTAAAAGTCTCCTACAAATTGAATTTTTATCCCAAATTGATAAACAGACTCTTTCGAAACCTGTCTTAATAAAATTAAATCCCTTACTAACCAATTTTCGTCCCTTTGCTCTGCAAAATATATTAGTGCAAGAAATTTTTTATTTGGGCCCAACTATTTTCATGTGCCTAGAGCCAATTAAACTTTGCGCTTTACCTGTAAGTTTACTGATAATAATTCTGAAAACCCACTTAATATTTTATTTACTTATAAAATTATTAAATTAAAAGGCACTTTTCTTAAACAACTATATATTGTTTACTTGTTTCACCAACACAGTGGCTTCCTCAGAACGTTGAGTTTAACTAACTTAAGAGCAAAGAGAAGAAAAAAACTAAACAAGTTTGATTTTAGTAAATATACATTTGCATACATACATACATACATACATACATCCTTACATACATACATACATACATCATCCATATATATTAAGTGGGCATAAATGAAGAGGTTGTTTTGTGTGTTAATATATGGTATTCGTAATAGGGGAGGTATACAATTCAATTTGTTCGTTTAAGAGATTACAATTTTGTGTTTTGTGTTTTTTGATTTATATTGCTTCTAAAATATCTAGTTTTTTACTTTTATATTCAACATGTAATATAATAGGATTGTTTGTAACGTTATGATTATATTCACTCAAATGTGTTGACATACATAGGACCACCAGCAAATAAAATAGCCAAATTTCTAAATCAAAACTGCAACATTGCATTCAAAACTAACAACAATTTAAGTAAGTATATTAACAACTCGAAAACAAAAAAGAGCAAATTCTGTAGTACTGGAGTTTCTAAATTGGGTTTTTCAGATTGTGATGCCTTATATATTGGCCAAACGGGATGACGCTTTGCCACTAGATTTAAGGAACACAGCACATCATTTATGTTAAAGAAATCGAATTCACACTACGCAACACATTTGAATGAAAATAATCAGAACTTCACAGACAACCCCATTATATTACATGTTGAAAATAAATGTAAAAAATTATATATTTTAGAAGCGATAGAAATCAAAAAACAAATAGCACAAAATTGTTATCTCTTAAACGACCAAATTCAATTGTATACAACCCTATTACCAATATCATATGTTTACTCACAAAATATCCTCTCGCTTTATACCTACTTAATATGTATGTATGTATATTTTGTAAAATCAAACTTGTTTCGTTTTCTTCTTTTTTTTGCTCTCATAAGTTAGTTAAACGCAACGTTCTGAAGATGCCACTGTGTTGGTGAAACATGTACACAAAAAATAGTTGTTTCAAAAAAGTGCGTTTCTTAATTAGTTTACACTTTTCAATACGGCTTACAAGCGCAAAATAAAGCTATGGATCAGTTTCAATTACTTGTATAATATCATTTTTAAAACATTATAAAGTTATTATTTCAATGTTTAAAATAATGTTAATTTAAATACATTGGTTATATTAATTATTAAGCTACTAATTTTATCACGCAAGAATAATATTAGAGCCACAAAATGATACAGTAATTAATTAACTCACTGCATGGTAACAGTACTAAAATCTATATAATACTATTGAAATTGCGTAGCAATATCCTATGTACAAATGATTACGTTTTCTCGTGACTGCAGAAAGTCAAAAACTGTCATGGCGACTAACTTAAGTATTTCAATACGCTTACTGACAACATATATATTTCTAATATAGTCTACTTTAGTTACATATCCCTTTCGCATACAAAGCGTTTACATAATATTCTATCCTCTTTATCTATAAATCCAAGCATATCCATTCTTACATATTATTCATTTAAACTTTTGTTTAGGTTTAAGCAATATTAATATAGTCCTTATATTAATATTGTGTTTATTTTTAAGAAATGTTATACCAACTGTTTAGCCTAATAATCTTTAAAAACATATGCCAAATTTCAGATTGATTACATTATTACTAAAGCTAAACTTAACTTTAAAGCGGAGGTCAAGGATTTCTATTTATCCGATAATAGTCAACTACTTAATTTTTCTCTTGATATCCATAAACTAGAAGTACCAAAAACAAAGAGGATTAGATATCTCTCTGTCAATTGTTTAAATAATTTTGCCAATCACATTTGGCTGTGATAAACCATTTTTCTTTAATAATATAGATGATTATTGGGGATGGTTCATAGAGCACACCAAATGGTCTTTCAATGTATGCTGCCCACAAAAAACTGTTAAAAATAATGACATAGTCAATGGCTATAATATCCTCACTTATGAATTACGAACAAAATGAAGGATCTGCAATTTTTGGGACAGTTGTGTGTGTCCGCACAGTCAAAAGAGCTAAGTGCCTCTTTTGTAAAGTTGAATCATAAACTAATGGTCGATGTAAAAAGTAGTAATATAAACTATAATATAAAAAAATAAATGAATCAGCAAACAAACAAAAAACCTATTGGAGTATTGTTAATAGCCGTCTTAATCGCGAGGAAACAGAGAAACATATCTCCATAGTCGATAATACAAATAATATAATCACTGATGCCAAACAAGTTGCTGAATAATTTACATGTATTTTCAGTACCAATGTTACAGAAAAAATTAATAGTTATTTTAAGGGAACTATGTCGCAAATATGTACCACAAATATAAATTGTGGAAAAACACTTTTTATTTCTCCGATTGATAACATAGAGATCACTGATATCATTAATAAATTACCAAAT
>WYDF02280963.1:0-17119 GCA_009867245.2 Adranes taylori | reverse complement strand
CAAATAACCCAACTCATTTAGGTAAATAAAATATGACCTGGTAATGGATAGTCGTTTTACGACGGGTTATCATCTAGCCAAAAGTATAATATACAACTGCCGCTTTAAATAGGAGCCATTTTTATAGTGCTATTTGTCTTTAAAATATTTGAGCAGCACTTTAATAATCAATACAAAACTATACCTTCAAACTAGAGTAAGAGTCAGAGTAGGGGAGCGTGTGTCTGAATGGTTCAGATTGAGCAATGGAGTAAGGTAAGGGTGCCCACTAAGCGCAAATTTATTTGACATTTATGTTACGAATCTGGAGAGGGTGCTACATAATGGACAGGTAGGAGGAGTGCTAGTGGCTAATGAGAGAGTGTGGACACTGGGTTATGCAAACGACATTGTATGTATGGTGGGTGATAGAGAAGAATTGAAAGAGATGATAGAACGGGTGAATAGATAAATGCGTATAAGAGGGTTGATGATGAACCAATATCTCACTCAAAATGTAGAAATATTTCTCACAGGCGGTCTGTATATCGACAGTAATATCAAGAATTACAGATGCTATTTCACAGATACCTTCCACAGGCAGTTCATTTATCTTTGTAATAGTCGATTCACATTTTGTTAAGTTATTTTGAATAAGTCCTCCACTCCTTTTATTATTTCTTGTGTAGTATGAGACTATATTAAAAATTATTGATTTTTAGCATTTTTATCTCATTTTCTGATAACCAATGCTCATTTATTGAAACAGTATTTATATTTCTGTATAAATAATGTTTAATAAATGTTTAAGTATAAATAATATGCAATATCATCAATTTTGTTTCCTAAACACTGGGACTTTAAATGAAAAATATCAATTTATGTTCTTCATGGAGTTGCAACTTATTATTTATCAATATACCTTGATTCTGGATTAAGCCGTTACGCCTGCTCTTTGTAGTACTTCTAAATCCTTCATTTTTGCTCTTTTCCTTTGTCGTTCTATAAAAAATTATATTTACCTATGTAAATACCTTGTTCCCAATTTTCAGTTTTGTTTACTTCGTTTAACAAAGTTGATGGCACGCCATCCTTGAATGAATTGCATGTAGAGTTTGCGTTGTGACTATTAATTTTTTCACATAATATTTCATTGTAATAAAATTTCTGCTTTAGGAAGAATAGCATTCTCTCAGATCTGTAACATTTAAGTCAATTCCTTCAATGAAAACCCCTTATCTGTTTATTAAAGTTCCACTGGTTAATTTACCATTGTTCTTGTTCGACGCTGTGCCTTTTATCATAGTTCTTGATTTTCTTTTTTACATAATCAATTGGAATTCAGTCTCGTTGGGTGTACTTGTATTAATTTCAATCTTAGCCCGCACTTACAGAGTTTTGTAAACAGGGTTTAGTACCTGCTGCTTGTTGGGCAACTGCAGAATATATTTTTCTAATCTCTGTGCTTCCAATATCTGTTCTAGAGATTTATTTGTTAGGCTTTGTAACTTCTATTGTCTTTTCTGTTGTCTTTGTAACTTCTATTTGTATTCTTCTTTCTTTGCGATTTATGCGAATCATGTTTCGATGTAGCTGATACAATACCGTCTCTTAAGTTATGTGGGACGGTTGCCACCCAAGTAGTTGCGCTATCATTAGTCCTGGTGGAACCTTTTTTTATGTATTTTCTCATCAAGCGAGTTCTCGGTAATTTACTGAAAAACATTTTTTTTTTATTTTGTGTCATCAAATAATAAACCAGGTATGTACCGAAATGTACTGAAATAAATAAATAAATTAATTATTTTAATTAACAAATTATTCAAATTTTTTTATTCTGTACGGTCTTTCTATTTTGTAGGATGACATCACAGAGAAGAATGTTGGTTCAACTGGCTCTTAGTCAAAATGCTTTTTGAACGGCGCCTCAATCTAAGGCAGAAGAGATATTATCGTTACAAGATGACGATGGTAGATTAGATGATCTAGGAAGTGATGCGCACAGTGTTCACGCGACTGATTCGGAGTCTGCAGATGAATCAGATTCTGAAATAATTGATGATGGTCCAAGTAGTCCTTCAAATGTTGTTATTGGAAAAGACAAAACGACGAGTTGGAGATTGATAGTAAGTAATACCAGAGTAAGAAGGCGGCGTGAGAATGTTACAACTCATCTTCCTGATGACCAGGGTGAAGTGTTGGAAGATTTTCTTTCCTGATTATAAAATCGACCAAATTGTTAAATGTACTAACATTTATCTTGATAAACTGCGATCGTTTTACAGTAGGAGTCGTGATTGTAGAGAAACTAATCCTACAGAAATTTTTGTTCTCCTACGGCTATTGTATATGACAGGAGTGCAAAAATCGCAACATCTCAATGTAAAAGAATTATGGAGTACTGACGGCAGTGCACCAGAATGTTTTAGAGCAACCATGTCAAAGGAAAGATTTCTTTTACTATTGAGAGCTTTGAGGTTTGATGATATAAACACCCGGAATGAGAGAAAGGAGTCTAATAATTTGTCACCAATTCGAGAAGTGTTTGAAGACTTCAATACTAGATGTATAAACAATTACCAAGTTGAGGAATTTGTAACCATAGACGAAATGCTGCATTCTATGGCGGATATGAGAGTCTTTTACACCCACAATATGGAGATCTATCCTGGCAAACAACCTAATAGTCCATACAAATATGACAACTCTGCACAATCTGTAGTTATGCGTTTAGCTCAGCCCATTCTTGGTACAGGGAGAAATATTACTTTGGACAATTATTTTACCTCTCTGCCATTAGCAACTGAACTGTTAGCAAACAGAATAACCATGGTTGGCACTATTAGAAAAAACAAACGACAAACCAAAACAATTTTTAAAGTTGAGTGGAAGAGAAAGATATAACAGTAAATTTGGCCTTTTGGACAATAAAAAGGGGGTTTTGGTGGCATATAAACCAAAACAAGCTATCAACAAGAATGTTTTATGCTTTTCTACTCTTCATAATGACGACAAAATAGACGAGACAACAAATGAGGCTGCAAAATCGGAAATTATTACTTTTTATAACCTTACAAAAGGTGGGATTGACGTGGTCGATCAAATGAAATCAAATTACTCTGTTTCCTGAGTAACCTTAATACAGGTATAATTGAAGAGAGAAGATCATTTCTCAAAAGCTTAGCTTTGGACTTCATCAAAGCACATTCATTGGTTTAGACTTCATCTACTGGAAAGAAACAGAATGAAAAGAATTGCTGGCGTAGAACATGAAAAACACAACAAGTTCTGGTTGTAATATCCCATCACAGTTTTGTATCTATTGTCCTAGAAGAAAAAACAAAGACAACAAATCAAAAAGAAATTGTAGAAGATGCAAGAATACACTTTGCCATGAACACTCTTCAGTTGTATGTTTTTCTTGTGCGGAAGAACTTTTTAAACAGTTTGTATAAATAATTTTTAAAATGATTAAAACCTGTAGAAACTTAGTTATGTATTTCTTAGTTATGATCTTAGTTTTATGTTGTGTAGTTTCATAACATTTTGTGTCACATGTAAATAAAAAAGAAACAAGTTTCTTTAAATAATATTTCATAAAAAGAACATACCTGTACAAAAATTTTGAATAATATTTTTAGTTTGTATAATAGTTTGTGTTTTAAACAAATAAAAATGCGTTTCAGTTAAAAGTATTTTATTTACTAACAAATTTTGAAAGGAAATAGGTATTGTGAGTAAAATTCTCACGTCCGAGTTTTGAAGTCACACATTTTGACGCGAGTTCTGGTGGGTTAACTTCTTATGCTTTTTTTAACTTAAATGAATTCGTCATTTAGTATATTGTTACGTGTCGTTGCAAATTCTACCTTGAACTCATTAATTGATACAATATTGATTACATTAGAATGCAAAAAATTCTGTTCTTATTAATAAATGTTTTGATTTATTTTCATCATAATCATTTATATATGTGTTGATATATAAATGTTTTGATTTATCGGAAATTGGCTGACCCATTGAACCTTTTATATCCAAAGTTCTACAAATAATGAAATAAAACTTTTTATTTTATTTTATAAGCTAGCGTTGGATGTATTTATACTTCCAGTTAATACTTACAAACATTTCTTATTCAGTCAAATCTCAAATTTGGGATAGTAGAAATTTAGCATCACCATCGATGAAATTACAATGTTAAAAACGAAAATGCTCTGTTTTAGCACTTTTATAAATTCTATTGACTAACTGCGTTGGTTTTAGCACTAACGTCACGAAAACAAATTACTAATTTCACCATGTTGTATATCGCGACGATAAAAACTTATTACTTTATTGCTTCTTATCTTCCTAAATCACATGAAAATTTTGAAACTTTCGATGAGAAGAATTTAATTCGGTTTAGTCTAGTAAGGATCTAGAAGTGGCTGTTGATGAGGTAAAACATGCCATATAGCATGCACCAGATGATATAATGCGAAGTTGAAAATCTTTGAAATCGCATTTCTTATAAGTTCCATATTTTTCGGTTCTTAGCAGCCGACTGAAATATGCAAATTATTTACATAGAATGAAAATGTTGAAAGTATTTAAAATTTAAGAAATGATTATCTTGATCCCCAAGGAATTTCTATTGTAATGTACTCTGTGCTTTAAATGAGTTTTAAATGACCACATAGTTCATTAAAAGCTCACAGATTTACAGCTACCATAATTATGTTATATGAATTATTGAAATATTATTATTTAGCTAGGCAGTTAAAAGCTAACAACATAAGTCACTTAAAATCACTATCTATTGTCTAGATCGGATAAAGAGTCTAATCTGGTTTTAAAAACATTTTTCGATGGCGCACACACTAAATCAACTGGAAATAAGTTCCAGACAGTAACCACTCTGTTAGTGATAAAGTACCTACGAGTGAGGGTGTTATATCTTTCACTAAGGAGTTTATACTGATGTTCACGCAGGTTTAAGTTGGGATTACGCTTGAATAACTTCAAGAGTTCGCATTTGTAGTGCCCATTTAATATTTTGTAAGTCTCAATGAGATCGCCCCGGTGCCTATGTTCTCGCAATGGACTTGTAGTCAGTGATTTTAGGCGTTGCGAATTCCAATAGCTCGACATCCTTGGTGAAGTAGAGATTCCAGATTGTATACGCATATTCGAGCCTAGGTACAATGTAGGTCTTGTACATAATTGCGAATACTTCAACCGAGATATGCTGAAAAGCCTGAAGAGCTGAAACGTTTTATAAATGAACGAATTTGTGCGTATAACTATGTTATTCTGTTATACGCGTATAGGACCGAATACTTTGTTAAATTTCAGGACGGGTGCTATAACTTCGACTATAGTAGTATTGAGTTGATATATTGTTGCAAATGATTATGATCCTGGCTAGGGTACCCTTACAACTTCGTGTCATGAGCCTAGAGACGTGTCATCATTGCATCTAATATCATTCGGCAGATCACTTGTAACATAGAAACAATAGAGCGCCCAATACAGAGCCTTATACACCGGAGACCACTATGTGTTCTGTAGAGAGCCACTATTTGATTCGAACTCGATTACTACGATTCGTCAAAAAGCTTTTAATCCATTTTAATAAATCACCCTAGATACCAGTTATACGTTCGAGTTTATACATAGGCGCTCTATTGGCACTTTATCGGCTCTATTGGCACTTTACCAATTTTCAGAGACCAATCATTTATAGCAAGAAGTAGGTTAGGCACCGCAGACCTTCCAGGATTGAAGCCATGCTGATTGTAGCCTACGATGTCGCATTTCAACATATGTTCGTAGATCCTCAGCCACAATTTTTTTCATGGTTTTCGAAAAGATCGAGGTGAGGCTTATGGGCCTATAGTCTGGGCTTGTAACAGTGGTACTGTGCCTGACTCCATTGATCCTTGCATTATATTACGCAAGGGCTGGCAAAGTTCATTAGCCTATGTTTTCACCAAAACGGCAGGAATACCATCTGGTTCAGGACTTTATTTCCATCAGGATTTATTTCCATTAGAGCTATGTACACTCTCTTTTTGCAAATGTTGATGGTATGTATTATGTTCCAACTATTATTTTCTCCTTGGAAATCAGGGTAGGGTCCATATTTCTCTTGTTCAAACACTTCTTCAATGTACTTTGCAAATTCATCTGCTATTATATTGGTATCTGTTGTTGGCCAGATAATTTGAGTGAGAAGCTTTGGACTTTCTTAAGCAATATGAGAATAGCTCGTCTTAAATCTAGAACTAATTTTACTTTTTATTTGCAATCTGCCAATTCTGATATTGGCCTTAAATGTATCTGTGTATACATATATTGGTTTGAAATGAATACCATGTTTAATACCATTTCTGATATGGATTATTCATATTAGGTATCTTCGATATCAAATTTGTTTGATTGTCATTAATCGACTTATTTATTGAACCACCTACTGCTTATTAATAGCAGGTATAAGCAATTTTTTTCAAGATCAAGTTACGTGGGTTTCGCAGCGATGTTCAATAGCTTGGATACCCTATATAGTGAGAATTGTCGAGCTCCCCAAATTTGCCATCAGCCACAGACTTCATCTCTTCATTGTTGGCAAATATTTTACCATTGGTAACAAAGTAATCCGAAGAGAATTAATCTGGCGAATAGGGTACGTGAGGAAACAATTCGAACCATAATTCATGATTTTGACTATCGAGATTACGGATGTGTGAACTGGTGCATTATCTTGTTGAAACAAAACTTTTTTTCGCCAAATGCGGCCTTTTTTCTTGATCACTCAAACACTACAATAAGTTCGCATAGTACACGACGTTAATTGTTTTTCCTTTCTTAAGATAATCAATGAAAAGTCTCCCATCCCCATAAACTGACGCCATGAACTTGCTTGGAACTGTCTTCACTTTCTCTCCTTTCAGTCCATTGTTCTGACTATTCCTTCCTCTCCGGTGTGAAGTGATGAAGCCATGTTTTATGAATCGACTCAATAAGAGCTCTGCACTATTGCTGTGAAATTTCGCCAAATACTCGATTGAAACATTCTCACGGCGCTGTTTTTGTTCCATTGTGAGTAATCGCGGCATCCGTCGTCCATACAGCTTTCTCATATCCAAAATTTCAGTCACTATGCGATGTTTTGAAATGCCTACGATGTCTCCTACCTCGCACATTTTCAGTCGGCGTTCATCCAATACCAGTTTGAGTACCTTTACAATCTCATTTGGTCGAGGACTGCGATGTTCGTCTTGACATTTCGTACGGCCTCGTTTAAACTCGGCCACCCAATATTTTACTGTGAAACGAAGGAGCAGAAGACTCCCCCAGAGTACTGTCTAGCTCTGCTTTGATATTGTTTAGACTGAGACCTTTCAATTTAAAGTATTGTATCACATTACGATGACCAATTTTTTCCATGTTTACAAATTCACTGAGAGTTCACTATTGGTGGCTGCCGAGCACTAAACAACGTAACTGGTCAAACGTCAGCCTTAAGCTTTAAAATATAGTACTTTTTACCAAAGTCTCAGTCTAAACAATATCAAAGCAGAGCTAGACAGTACTCTGGGGGAGTCTTCTGCTCCTTCGTTTCACAGTAAAATATTGGGCTTTTAAAACAACAAAAACCGCCGTCTATACGTCACGCCGGGTACTTTTGGTACTAGCCTCGTTCTTTGCATTTTAATTATATGAAACTCAAAATCTAAATACTCTATTAAACAATAAACTAATTTGCTTTTGACAACATCCAACACCAAATTTAAAGAAATAAAATACACATCAACTCTATTAAATAGTGCGTTAGTAAATATTAGCTTACTACATTTACATAAGATTCATAATTAGCTAACTTTATAGTTAAGTAGAATATAATTATTTACTCCCAATGAAATCATAACTTAAGGTGTTTGAATTTCTCAAAATAATTTGGATTTATAATAAAATATTTGTCGGCTCACATCTGTACTTTAGCCATAGTTCTCGTAATAAAAATGAACAAGAAACATATGTGTACTTTTAAATAATTTTTTTGCTGATTGAATAATTGGGAGATTAAAATCTTCCCCAATTGTGGCAGCTTGAAATAATGTTAGAATAAATGTTTGAATTAAATTACACAAAAATTAAATTATTCAAATAATCGTGTACTCACTGCTCGAGCGATTCTAATAATCGAATGATCACTCACTACTTGATTTGCTTTATGCTTACACCATAACTACCTCATCACTCGTTGCTTCCGATTATAGTACTTACTATACGACCCACAACTTGATTATTGTTTTGAATGATTCAACTAGAGTTGCCGTTGATTTTATATTTCATTCACAAAGTATCGCTTGGTGTCATTTGATGTCGAAGTTTATTTATGAATAATTAGTCAAAACAATATTTAAAGCAAGTGAATGCTTATTTAGAAATAATCATGGATAGATATCGCATTAAAAAATGCATGCTATTGGATGTGTCCATATGTACCTATGAGCTTTGTTTGGCTGACTCTGAGCATTAGTATCGTACAAGTAGCAAGCGACGATTTTCACAGAGCTTCTGCTGTCGAATAACTACGATTCTATGAGTACTTGAATAACTAAAAAAATATTCGAGTGATACCGATTATTTCGATAATATAGTACTCGAATACTTTCTCGTTCGAGTGATCCCAGTACTATTAATAATAACGCTAAAATTAACTCATTTATTCATAAAATTAGTTAACGATATATACAAAATTAATAACAGAAACAATATAATAAGAGTGATAGAAGTTTAAACAACTAAGATCACGTAAGAAATTTGAAATGTTTAAATGTACTACCAGAATAAAAGAAGAATAAGTATGCTACCAAATCGTGTCTACATGTTTTGTTAATTTATAATAATAGTAATTCAGCTGTGTGTAAGCATTTGCAAATAATATGTTCTATTTTAATAAACGTCTACCTGTCTGGCTCTTTCTTGCTAAATCATCAATTGCAATTAGATACGTAAATAAATCATAGTAATTACTTTGCTTTGTTTATCTTTTAGATTCCTAATACAATGTCCTGATGACTTGACATTCAAATTAAATTCATTTACCTACATTTAACAATAAAAATAATCAATTTCGTTTTATTTCCAATAAAAAAGAAAACTAATATATTTTAATTAAATTTAAATTATAAAAATTTTATGGAAATTTTTCAATGTTCATCCTTTGGTGAGCATTGATCTTGTCAACTACTAATAAAATTCTGTCTTTCTTTCTACTGAATTTTTGCCTTTTATTTTCTCGGTGGATTGTTACACTACTTTGTGTACTCGGTTTATTGCAACTTACTTTTAGTCATTAAAAGTCTATCACATAAATTATTTTTCAATTATCTCTCTCTAAATACAGTAGCATAAAACTTTCACGTAAAAAAACGTACTTTCTGTGTCCCTTTGCTACTTATTTCTTTTCGTCGCGGTACGTTTTTTCCCCTTTGGCCGACTACAAGATGCCAGCCGTGTGTCTATTCTTACAGATAGAATGAAACTCGATTTCCCTTAGATCATCTATTTGAAATATTTTAAGATCTTTACATTAGAATCTCAAAAAGTGAATACGTCCAATATGTTTTAGCGTTACACTATGCATGATTTTAGTATATTCACATAATTGTTTTGGAAATTTGTATCATTAAAGATATTTTAATGAAACTAATACCACTAGATGTAGACTATAATGTACTGTAATGTGCTAATTTCAGTCTTTTCACATAATATTTCGGAAAATTGAAATTGACGGTTTTTTCTCATATTAGATCCAGAAGAAATTAAAAGGTTTTTTATTGCGCTCTAATATTATTCGTATTATGCCTATCTAATTTTATACCAATCCGATCAGTTGTTTAGGATATATTCTTAACTTTCACTCAGCCATGTTTCAGCATAGAAATTTTGGAGTTAGGGATCTCCAAAGTTTGCTTTTCGATAAAATTCTGAACTCGAAAATTTTGTTTAATCTTACATCATACATATGCACTAAGTACATATCAATACGTATCCAAGATATGAAAGTTAAGAACGGATGTTTAAATAACTTATAAAAATTTAGGACCGGAAATGTACTTTTCGACGCAGAACACTAGATCACTAACTATAACTGTGAGCAGTACATAATAATTTATATATTATATTTTATAATTCTTCAGCCATTTATTTGTAAAGTGATGCCACTCTTACTAAATGATTGTAAATTTTAGGAAGAACCATTGCTAAAGAAGGTAAATTTATATAATGCGTGTCTTGGATGTCCAGTTGAATTAGATAAAAATGTCAATGGCTTGGAAACTTTGGTGCATCAAGCATTAACACATATAGATACAGAAAGAGATAGAAAATATGCTCTGTTAGAAGTTCTAAGTATTAAGCGTCAGGTACGTATTATTTTTATTTCTGATATTGACGCGTGTAATGTGTTCATAGATAGAGTGGGTTTTACGGCCTACAGAGGCTTTATCTAGCTGGTGCCAACCTGAATAAATACAATTTTATACCACTACTTTTGGCAAGTATGTACTATCTGAAAAGTTTTTGTTTCATGGTTTTAATTTTAATATAATTAAAACTTACATTTGAACAGGAGACATCAGAAACATTATACTCTCTTTAAGCTTATTTTTAGTACAAGAAATTCAACCATCGTCTGTCATAGCGGCCTGAAAAAAGCTACTCTTATAAGAGTTGTTTCCCCTGCAATGCCTTTCGACCACAAGCTACTTTCTAAGTGCTATCCTGCAAGTGCTATAAACTCCCCTTCTAATTTGTTCCTCTTAAACACTAGCAAAGTCATTATCTAATAAAATGTTAAACCCTATACATAATATGCTACTCTTACAACAGCCGTCGTAAAGCAGTTCTCTGATGGAGCTCGCACTGCTTAGCCCGGCTAGACTCGGCTTGACTTAGATACGCGCTAAGATCGCCGCAATAAATCGCCCTCTACAGAGGGGCTGCTTCTTACCCCATTCTACTTCTTATCCGGCCACCTATGAAACTCAGTTGATCTACTAATTAGTCACACCAATAATTCGCGGCGACAATCTATACAAGAATATTTAATTGAACGCTCAAACAACTACAACGCTTAAATAATTATTCCCAATTGTAATTTACATACTAATGACGGAGTCATTTTAATATGACATCTATTAATAAGTTTTAAAAAAAATATTTATACTAATGTTTTTGTTAGACAATAATGCTTATAGAACTAAAATATTTCCGAGCATTTAGCCATCATGACTTACGAGTATTGTGACAGACTCCCACTCGCGAAGCTCCTAATGGGGAGTTCGTTAGCCACAAATGGCGCAAACAAATATCTTATTACTTCAGAATGTATGATCCTCCGGAAACGTGATTCTCGGGCGCCAGGTCCGTTTAATGTGAGAGCGCACGCTGGAACTCATCTTGTTGTTCCTCTTGATAGTTCTCAGTGGCTTACTGAGGGAACTTGCAGTTACGAGTCTTGAGAGTTACCCAGTGGTTCTTGATCTTGCGGACAGCTGAAATAAATTTACTACTAATTCGTAAAACAGCATTAATGATTCAACAAAACACGCCTATTAATCTTCAAAATACAAACAAAACAAGAAAAGCACAATTAAATGTCAATGTATTAAATGTCAAATTAAACAGTCGCGCAATATTGGCGATTAGCAAATAATAAATCAAAATAATATAACCATCAATGAAAAAGCGGTGCATGTAAAGCGTGCGGTGATATGATAACAAAACAACAACTATGCGGGAAGTATGTAAGGGCGAGGTATTATACAGCGGGGAAGCGAGGGGTTTACACTATAAGTCGGAAAATAATTATCACAGGAATACTAGGAACTACTATGACCTACGTAACGCAGCGTCGAACAAGTCAGTAAGTGCTACTATTGTCGAGTGACTGAGACCAACCCGTAGATTAGAATCATGCACTCTAGTGGGTAATATGGAAAGTACACTGCTATTACCTGTGTAACACCGCTTCGAACAAGTCAGTGTTACTGTTGTCGAGTGACTGAGACCAACCTTGTTAAGTAAAGGTTGGAGGCGTACACTCTAGCGCTACAGGAAGTAGGTAAGGTAGAAGGTAGAAGCTAATATAAACAGATGCAGTAGAACAGTATAAAATATATGAAAACACTCACCAAATGCTTATTCTATCTGGCGTTCGTCGCCCTGTCGCGCTGCTTCTTAACCCTGGTTGGCTGGTTGTAGCTACTGGCTGCTGCTGCCTGCTGGCTCTTTTAGTTCTTGAAATGAACTGAAATATACTATATAGTATGGTTGTATTTATAGGCGTGAGCCGCTTACAGAACTTTTGTTCTATTATACGGGTCTCTATGTAACCACTTGCTCATTAATTGTTACGTGTTACCGCACATTTCAGTGAGGTAACAGGAATCTCCACACGACAACGGGTCAGTACGTATTATTTACGTTCCCTACTCTTATATAGTAACGCTATATTCGTTTGTATTAACCCGCGGTCAGTGCATGCTATTATTACACAGCTAAGGTGTAACTAAGCGGCAAATAATAACTAAACCTATCTTTCTCTTGTTATTACTGCATCCTTATTTAATGCGTGTTACCTAAGCGCCTTCATATATTTTAATTATATTTCGATTTTATCTTATAAACTGGTTTATTTCCAGTAGTGTGCTGTTACAATTTATTTATTAAGATGGATTTATTATTTATTAAGATATCCATAATTATGAAGATGGATAATGTTTGGTTTTTCGAAATAATTATGATAAAGCTCTCTTTTGAAATAACAAATTGCAAATATGGATCAATGAAGTTACTATATGCGAAACATTTGATTTTCACTATATCACAATAATGGTGACTGATAAGTCTACATTTGTTTTTAAATTATTTCGAAAAAAATATATATTAGTATATTGTTTATATCTAAGTAGTATGTTTATTTATTTCAGATTGTAAGTGGTGTAAAATATATATTGACAATAAATGTAGCACCTACTTTATGTATGAGCACATCGAATTTAAATTTGGATCAATGTGAATTAGATATGAATGGTGCAAATGAAATCTGCGAAATAGTGTTCCTTCAAAAACCATGGTTGTCTAAATCTAAAAATATATTTTCTAATAATTGTACTATTTCGCAAGAATATGATGCCGCAAATCGTGTTCTTCAAGATGAACCCAAATTACTAAATAATATTCTTCATGAAAAACTGGATAATTTTGATGATTACGAAGTCTTATTATCACGTAAAAGAAGAGAAGAGCATAATAATAAGAATGGCAATGATAACGGAAATAAAGATGATTCAAGTAGTTCATCTTCTGAATCACAAAATGAAGCAGAAAGAGAAAAAGACGATAAGGTTGCTAAGAATAAAATTGAGGAACATAAAAAAGATGTTAAAGAGAAGAAGAAGAAGAAAGTAATTGTTTCTAATTTGAGTGAACCTAAATTGCAAGAACAAAGTGATAGAAATGATAATGAAGAGTCATCATCATCATCATCATCTTCGTCATCATCATCATCAGAAGAAAAAGACAATAAAGTGGCGCGGAATAAACAAAAATTGTAAGTACATACTTAAAAAACATATTCAACACTACATTCTTTGTTTTAGGTTTCATTAAAACTGAAATAAAAATTTAAGAAGTGTAAATAATAAGATTTATTGAATTTTATATTACAATAACATATGTGTTCAATATAATAATGTATTGAAATGTCCAGTAGGAAAATGGTTTAGAGTAATAAACATTTAAATACAATACTAAAATAACAAACAAGTAAATTGCACGATTTATTTTCAATTCTGCTTATAGCACTAAGTATTTAATTTATTTCGTGTGTATTTCTGTACAACTTTCGGTCTATATAACTGTACTATATAACTTACGGAAAGGTTTTCGAATTCTTCCTTTTTTAGCGAATTCCAGTCTTCTAGAGTTCCGAAACGAAAAGATTTTTTTCCTGCGTTTGAGGTGGTAGCATTTTTTTGAATATCTCCTCTGTTTGCTCGCTGATTTTTTTTGCCCTTATGTTCGCCCTTACGGTTCTTGACTGAAAATAAGTTTTACCATCAGCCTTGTGCTTGATTCTTTTCTAATGTTCTCCGATTTAACTTTTTTATTTTGCCACCTAAGTAGCGGTTTTCGTAATATTCAAATTTTGGCAAGCCTTTTCTGTGAAGATATAATACAGGGAACAGTTTGCTTTTTTAACTGTTCTAATGTATTTCTTCCAGGTTAAGGTTTGGATTAATGTAACTCCAAAGTAATTTATGTCTTTCTATACATCGTTACGATTTTGATAAATGAGTACGGTGTGATGGAATGTTATTGCCTTATACTTATCTGCATTTAACGACGTCCGTTTACTGTGCACCACTTTTCTATTGAGATCTAGCGGTATTTCTGTTGTATATCTGTATCGTCTTCGCTTTATATAAAATCGAGTCATCAACAAATAACTTAGTCTTGCAGTTTAAGTTTGTGATATTGTTTACAAATACAGTAGAAACTCGCTTATCCGTCTCTCGATTTTTCGTCACCTCAATTAACCATCACCCACATATCACGACCTCATTTTTTCTGTAGTTCGTTTGTACATACATATGTACGGTACGTTCAACATTCTTTGTTTATTGTAGCTGAGTAAGCGTGCTTGTGTTTGTTCTGGAGACGCATTGTGTCTCATACAATGAGTCTTCGCCAAATCCGGGAAAATCTATTGAGTTTCGTTCACTTGTTACACCTTTGTTAATGCACTCATTTCCACTCGTGAATTGTACAACTTAAATGAAAGGTTTTGTTGCATTTTAAATATTTACACAATATTTTATCATCGTATTGGTAATATTATTTTTACAGGACAAACATTTGTCCGCCATCTTGTATTGACTAATTATCAGATAGATGAAATTATATAATATAGGAATATTTAATGGTTGACAGGGTGATTTTATTTTCTTTTAGTGTATGGTACTTTTTGAAACTGCAATATGTATCCCTGGTTTGCGGGGACCACTGTCGCGATAACATCTAATTACTTGTCATCTCTCTGGAATTTTATGATTTGAGGCTTTTTTAGTACAACTGCGAGTGATGTTGAACTTTGTACCTAATGGTTGCAATCACTGTGCAGCATAATCATATCCTTGTATTCATGGTTTCTTCCCCACATCAGTCACACACTAATTGATCAACATTTTTTTTTTAATAGTTGATATGAAATTACTTATTCCCTCTCCTCTTTTTCAACGAGTCAATGTCCCCAGGAAAAGAGTTTTGCCACCAAATGGGAAATTCTAGACGTTAAATTGCGTTGAGGTCTGCTGTAGAAAAAATGTCGCTTATTGTGCGCCTATAATATAGAAGAATTGTCGAAATTTATCATGTCTTTGAGAAAATTGCTAACGTTTCGAATACTAGTCTTAGTCTTCTGGTTGTTGACTAAGATATATTTCATTACATCACCAAAATATTTTCAAAAATGCTTTTGATAAGTATGTTACTATTTCTTTGGATGATCAATATTCTCTTATGTTAGCTAAAGACTTATATCCCATATTGGAAATTCTTCCAATATTGGAAAGCTAAATATTCATTTCGTTCCACATCATTCCATCTTTATTATAGTTCTAATCTTTAACTAGCTCTGCAAATCTTTGTAAAACTTTTAAATTTTAGTCGTCAAACTAGTTATAAACGTAAATACTGGTCAGATCAATTTTATCAAATAAATTAAATTATATGCTTAACTTCTTTTTAATGATGATACTGGCATTTGTGTAAAAAATTACGTTTTCATATAGCAGTTATACTTAATTTTGATAACATGACTGCAGTGGTCCAAGTAATGCATGGCCTTGTGATCCAAATAAAACCGGCTAGAAAACTGCGTCTTCTAAAAAGTGAAGAGGAAGTTTTCAGTACATCTTAAGGAACATTCCAATCGAGTGTTGTGCAGTAATAAATAAGTAAATCTTGCCAGTATAAATAAATAAATGTTGGAAAGCATTTTCAAAAGCGCATGCTTTCTAGTTTAATTAGTGCTTCTAATTTGAATGTACGTCACCTGGGATTTATTTACATTATGGATTTAATAAGAATTAACTTAAATATAGAAAGAAACGCGCTTTACCCAGTTCAGGTGAGAGTACATTGGGTGTTCCTGGTGCTCCAAGACCTATTTCTTCATCAGATCTCGACGAGGATGTCCAAACACTGATGGCTAAAGCGATAAAATCATTGGCGCAAACAAACAATACATTAGGAAGTAGTAATCACGATGGAAATAAAACTTATAAAATGCATAGAATTCTATCAGCACGACGACAAGTTGTTGCTGGCCTATTACACATTATCAGTGTTGAAATTGTTGAAGAGGCCGATCAGTCAATGACGCCGATTGTTTGCGAAATTCGAATCTGGGAAAGAAAATGGTTACATGCTTCAGAAACGAATATGACTTGCGAAAACGGTTTACAAAATTTTATAAGGTTTGTTTGTTTTCCTTTACATGCCAATGTTTTTGTTACATAATCTTGCAGACTATTTCTTTCTATACAGGATTGGGCAATAGTGCGTCCGTTTCCAATAACTTAGTGTTTATGATTGGTAACAATTTGAAATTTTGGGGATGTGTTATGCTGCCAAATAAGCATCTTTTAAAAATATTTACAGGTATACAGGGTGTTTCAAAAAAGTGTTACTTTTTTTTAATGGAATACCCCATATACTTTAATTTTATTTAAAACTCTTGGCTATCCTCTAACATTTGTAGAAGTATCAAATTAATGTGCTCAGCGGTTCTCATGTTACAATTGTTTTTGTCAAAAACAATTGAAATTGACACATTTGAAATGTGTTGTGCCGATTGGCTAAGGTCAGAAAATAATACCTATACCTTGTTTTTTATTATCAGATATACAGGGTGGTCACTATTATAATATCAACTTGCCGACTTTGAAGTAATTTTTTTCCATTTTCGTAAATGGACCATCCTGTATATTTTTACAGCAAGTGCTTGCTGTAGAATTAATTTTTTTGTCGATCCATATGTAATGTCCCTATACCTATCTTTAGCGGTTTTTACGATAAACAT